>JAIPRN010002495.1:4728-29885 GCA_025469175.1 Geopemphigus sp. TES_GeoC_2020 | reverse complement strand
TAAAAAAAAACCATATGAAAGTCATTCGAAAAAATTGCGAATTTCTCATATCGCGATCGTGATTTTCCTATCCTAGCGGAATCATCGCACGTCGTCGGCACGTCTTCGGCCTCCTGCAGACTCCCAGAATCGGCAGCACCCAGAAGGCGGAGACTGTTCGGCGGCGTCAAGAGTTTTACCATGTTCGGTGGCAGGTCCCAAACACAAGGCCGGTCGATATCGTTACCCGAAAGTACGAATTTATATCATTTTTTTTTTATTCACTTTTTATCTTCCGCGCTCGATTTTTTTTGTTTTTTTTTTATTTTAATTTTATACATTTTATTTCATTCGAAAAATCATTTATGATTATTTTTTATTTTTTTATTTTTTATATTTCTCCCTTTCCCCAAAAAAAAAACTCTCTCTCTCTCTCGTCCATACTCCCTTATTCTCTCTTTTACTCTCTTTCATATACACATACGAACACTCAATTCTCCGTCCACCGTTTATCGTGTTTCCTGTCCGCGTACACAGAACAAGTTAAATACGCGGCGGGTACGAGACCGTTTGGCCAACCCCTAGTGTTACCCAGTCAGACCCCAGACGAAGACCAACAACAAATTGATCAGCATCTCGGAAGCAGACGGAGCTTGATGACCGGCGCCGTTATGGTAGCCAAGAAGAATTTAACTTTCAAAAAATAATTCATTTTCCATATATTCGTATCGTTTACGTTACATTACGCACTCGTGGCGTATATTATTTTATATTGTACTATCGACGTATCCTACTCGCCTCGTAATCCCGTCAATTATATACGATCCTTTCAATTTACTCCATTCATTTTTTAACGTTATTTTATAAAAAAAATTTATTTTTGTTTTTTTCATTTGTTTAGATTTTTAAGACGAAACAGTATATTCCTATAAAATTTACTAACAATATAATTATATACATATAGTTACGTTTAATAATAGACAATATATATATATATATAGTTGACAACGTCCAATAAAGGCGCCTTCGGGTTTTTGCGCGATTGATATCATTGCGTTGATAATGGTTTCATCACCTCTGTTCGCCAAACAAAAATATACGCAAATGTGTATGCGTTACCTACCGATGATGATAATAATAATAATAATACACAGCGTCTTATACATTTCTATCGACAAGTTCGTCTCATATACTTAGTAGCGATACTTATCAAATCAGACTAACGCTTACGTAACTACAATATAATGTTTTCGCCTATCATAACGGTCATATATCTGTTGGGAATACGTACGTTTTTTTCTAATTTACCTCGTAATTGTAGGAGACGATTTTTTTTTAAAGGAAAAACGTTTCGCAATTTTTTTTAAGTTTAATGACTAAACACGAGGTACACTTATCATCGTACCTCTTGTTAACTTACAGCGTCCAACGTGTAAGTGATGTTAATAATCTATCGGATCGCGACGTCATATAATATAGAGACGTGTGTTAGCTATAGCGAGTTAAAAAAAATCAATTTTACGTTTAATATTGCATATATATATACATATTATACAATCGCGTAATTATTTTTACAATATTATATGTTTTTTCGACTGTTGTGCACTTACCTACCCACGAGCCCATCTACGCTTTTAACATTTTCTAAAATGTATTTCGTTACTATTTCTTCCGATTCACCACATGCCTATATTATATTATATTAAACATATACTATATTATTTTAGTCCACTGTGTTATTATTGTTCTTTTCGAGATTTTATTTGTTTACGCTGTAGTAGTTTATACATATTGTACAATTGGCTGTGATCGTTAAAATATTATGTCACACGATACATTATGACGAATACTTATTACTCCATACATATAATAATTGTTTACTTTATACTTGTCATTACCAATACTATTATTATTATACAATGTCTTTGCACGGTAGTTCTTTTTCTCGATTATTTTATTTTCTATATTTTCTACGTATATATATATATATATTTGTATGTGTATTATTTTTGTACAATATATAAATAAGCGCATGATGTCCCAAACACTATACCCCGGCAAAAAATAATTTTGTTTTTTTTTTTTAAAAAAATGTATCGATAATAATACAACATACAATATATATATATACTGTATATTCCCGTTTTACTAAGCTTGTTCGTTGTATTAATATAAAACTTTATTGTTTTATAGTTCATCACTTGTTATACCTTGTTTTTGTTTTTTCTATATACAAGGCCAGACCACCTGCTATTCTCAGGGACAAGACAAGCATTTTTGGACCCGATCAGTCCCTACCGGTCTGTACTCCTATTAATAGCAAACAAAAAAACATAACAAACAAACATAAACTTAATATATTCCTCTATTAAATAATAACGTATAATCTGACCATCTGCAATCGTATAGTCGTAGAACGCGTATATATATATATACGTACAGGTATTTGCACCCATTATATTAGAATGAAACATTATATCCATGTGCACTGACGCAAGTATTTTGTAGGAAAATTTCGCGTGAATACATTATTATCATCATGTTATCATGTTACAATGTAATGTAATGTCATTTTAGACGAAATATATTATACACAAAAACATACAGACATACAAACACACACACACACACATGTATATTTACATATACACACACATATATATATATATAACATGTAGAATACGTCCTCTTTCGTGACTCTTTCGGCAAAATTTCACCAACCCATACCTTTTCATCCTGGAATCCGAACTACGAGAGTTCTAGATTTTAAATATGTACAGGTAATAGTTTTACTATAAACTCGGCATACCTTGAGAAATATAAACAACTATTGTAATTTATATTGACTTCCAATTTTTAAATGACACTTAATTATTTATCAATTGTAAATCTTTATGAAAATAGATTCTCATGAAAATGTGCGCAAATGATTTTTCAAATTCGTTGAATATATTCCAAAAAGTAATAATTCAAATTTGTGATATGTAAAAATGAACACGTGCGCTATACTAGATACTGACCATGTATCCTCCTGGAGAGATTTAATCGAAAATATTGCAATCATAAGTACTATACCACCTCAATACAACGATATAATAAATAACCCCATGACCGTGTTTTGAATTAATATAATTATTTACGAACAGATTATTTAAATAATATATTGTCATTGCACTCGCTCAATTGTCGTTAATCGTACACATACGGCCAAATTTTGAATAATTAAACGGCCCATCAAAACGTCACGACGTGTACGTTATCAAAATAACCGAAAGGATTTTAAAAACTCCACTCTAAATAATTCACATCGACACAAATATTTACGTAACCGCGAGTAACTCATATATACATATGTGTGTGTATGTGTGTGTGTATATGTATGTATGTATATAGTGACATCACATTGTATTATTACTATTGCACTCTGCCCGTTCTAGTATTAATGTATCATTCGTAGGTATCTATTTCACACAAAATTAACGAGTGTTAATAACTACGTCAATTAACATATCAATAAGGAAATATATATATTATATATTATATATATATAATATATGCTATAGAAAAACATAATTCAGAGTTGGATTGGTGAATTATTGGCGTTATATTTATTATTCGGCCCGAGAAAAGTTACGTCGACAAAATTAGGTATCCTACGTACGGGACGACGGATGATTAACGTACATTAGCGTCGTCTTAGTTTTCGTTTTTTTTTCCCGGGACACTGTCGTCGAAACCTTTCGTAGAGCTTTTGTTAAAACAAAATTTTCGAATTTACTCGACGCTCCACGAAGTGCCGATGGCCAAAAATGTTGGCCGATTTCATTCCGCTCGCTGTACGCGTAAATAAATCGACGGAGTTCTTTTCATGGTTTTCCGCCTAACACTATTTTAAAATGGCTGAATATTTTAACCGTTCGTTATTATCACTTAATTCGTACGAAATCAAAGGATTAATATTCGCCGGTTATAATCTCGCCGCGTGATTAACGTGATAATTTAACCCGTGCACGAAAGTCGTATCGTACACGTAAACGGCAACCTTAACATTTTACAATATTAATTGCGCGGTCGGGAATAATTTCGGAACGGATATAGCTTCGGATTTTGAAATCGTAATTATTATATAGCGTTTTAGGTGAATACATTCGATAAATTCGGTAATTGTATCACTTCTTTTTGGCACAGCTTTCACGTAAAAACTAACTATCGGTTATCGCATACACGGTCGGATTATTCGTTTTATCTTTTCAAAATTTTGTTACGACAAACATTTCGTTAATACTTTGATCCTTCTTTTTTACCAAACTATCAATTAATAATCAATCAACTCGAATTTCACACGAAAATCACACGTGCTTTAATAAATTTATAAATATGCTATATATATATATATATTAGGTTAATAATACGCCTATTTCAAACGACACCATTTACTTGTTGAGCATTGTCGTTGTCTCAAGATTTTAATAATTCGCGCGGGTTCTTCGCCTTTTGCTTTTGGAACCTGAGACTCGTGTTACGTATTATATTATCCGCTTTGGTTTGATATTGCGCCGAATTCGACGAATTCAACGGGTTGGTAGATTTAGAAATTCAATAATATCGCGGGGAAGACGAGAATTTTTCGAGAACTTTAAGCCGTAATTTCGACGACACGTGCTTTCGTGCCAATCGTGGAAAAGTTTATATACGAAACTATAAACGTTGTGACGGTTCATACGGTAATGTTATAATACGAATTGAGTATTATTGTACAATTGAGTTTGTTTTTCAAAAGGAAAACGAAAAGGGTCGTCCATACGTCGATAACGATTTCTTTATATTTGCGCGGCGATCGGGTAAAAAAAAGCCGTCAAGTCCTTAATAATTGCAAAAACTGGAATAATTTTTTTTTTTTGAAAAAATCTACCACAAAATCATTTTTTCTAAGTACCCACGTATAGTACTACATAATTGTACATTGAGTATAAAGTCTAACATCTCGCAGTATTATATAATAAATGCACGAATGAATTTTCCAAAACCTATCGACATTTCGAACTCTAGTTAGCGGTTGTGAGGAAGGATTGGATTTAAAATCCGCTCTCTTTCCGCCGTTCTTGATTAAAGACAGTATTACGTGTCATATACAAATAAATATAATTATCATGATGAGGATTTCGATGACGTAAAAGAAATTATATTTTCAAATCGTTCGGTAAATTTCGTTAATTTTAAAATTCGATTTATCGAACGCGCGAATAATGATGACAATAAAAACTCCACAACCCAAACAATTTATACAATGTCAGGTCTTTGTCGTTGTTCCGCGCGATATCCCGAACAACTAAATATTCCAACAACGAAAAGCGCAAAAGTAACCGAAATCTGGCGTCTCTGTTACGTAACAAATAACATACCATTACTATCTCCACCCGCGTTTCCCGAGCGATAACTTTTTCCATCGTGCGTTATGTTATATATATACACACAATATAATAATATCATACTCGATAACGGCGTGTGTGTTTGGTCCGGACGCACTGCATGTCTTGTGTTGGCGTAGTTTCCCTCCAATTTTGTTTTTTCCAAGTTTAATTTAAACGTTTTACCGCATGCTTGTGTAGACGTTATAACTAATACGTTACCCGTATTTTATTGTGAAATATAGTGCCGTAGTTGTAGTCGTACGTGTGTACGTTAATGGCCTTAGCGCGGTTGTTCATTTTCGTTTTGTTCTGCGTACACGTAATATTGTGGTCGACTGCGGTGTCTGTGCGGCGCGCGAGTGGGACGGGGCACGACAACGACAAGAGAATCGAAGACAATAATTATAATGACGACGACGACCACCTTGGCCTCGGGCGGGGCCCTGGAATATTATAATCGGTGTATACGCTATATTCGAAATTCAATAAACGTTTCCAAAAAACAAACACGAACTTTACGGGATTCCATATATCCATAATATATCCAACTGTGTTTTTAAAAAATAATTGTTTCCAGTACGCAAGACGCGTAATATTATATAGCTATCGCGTTTAAGTTATAAAATTTAAAAGAAACAAAAAAATTACGTCTTGCTAATTCTTTTAACGACGCGAGCGTAAGGAAATAGAACCCTATTTATAACGAATAGAATAACGTTCGAAATGTATAACACGCGCTCATTTCTCGACCAAACAACAAAAAACCTAAACGTATTCTTACATACGTCTATACATAAATTCTTTTCTCCACTCACGATCGAACATTTTTTTCATATTCGCAATCTATTCGAAGTCAATTTCACGATACTTCCGTCGCGTTATTTAACACTTTCTTTGTCGATACGTTCGCGACAACGATTATTCGAATTTTTGATAATAAACTAATTACGATATACACCCCTTAAGTGCCCACGAAATTTCGCCTACGAACTTAAGCCAATATGTTATTACCGTCGTAACCCCGAAAATATTATTCTTTTAATTTCCAAAAAATACGAAAAGGTTTCCCGTTTTCCTCGTAAAAGCGAGATATTGTTTTTCTCGAGCGTTTTACACATTTCTAACGAACGTCGCGTTAGGTTAAAGGCCGTTTTCATTAAACAATAACCGATAAAGTTCATTCACCCCGATTATATAGACTATAGTCTATCAATATATGTTGAAACGATTCCATAACGTTAGTTAGTAATTTTCCGCGCTACGCACATTATAAAATGCAACGATCCCGAGGATTCTCTCGTCTCGCGCACAGCCGTCGGACCTGCGCTCCGACCTCTGCACGGTTCACGATTCGCCGGCCCAATAACACTTTCTTTCTCACGCTTTCTCGCTCTTTTTATGTATGTACGTATATGTGTAGGTGTGTCTCTATCTTTCTAACTCTCTATCATCTATCTATCTCTTCTGTATGTGTGTCTGTCTGTCTGTGTCTATCTATCTGTCAAGTACACATACAATACACACAAATACTTTCTCTCTCTCTCTCTCTCTCTCACTCTCACTCTCTATCTCTCTTTCGCTCTCTTTTTCTTTCTCTCTCTCTCTCTCTCTCTCTCTCTCTGACCATGGGTGCCCCGCCCGTGTGTGGAAATTTACAGCGCCTCACAGTCCGCGTCGGCCGAAACTCAACTCGCGCATGAAAAGCTTCTCACTGGACTCGTCGGACACTGCGGACCAGGCGCAAAGACGTCGGATGGGCAGCGGTGGCGGCAGCGGCGGAAGCGGCAGTGGTTACGGCGGTAGTGGCGGAGGCAGCGGAGGCGGACATCACATGGAATGCCATTCCAATCCTTCGTCCTCGTCACGATTGCAATGTACGTATTACATACACCAAACCGATCCTGTACCGTCCACCAATACCACCGACCCCGTTTCCCGTCACTGACCTAATCCCAGTCCCGGAACGATAAATAATGAAAATTATAGTTTTTTGTGTGTCGCCCGTACCGTAGGAGCTGAAAATGGTGTGACGAACTGCACACGCGAATAAATTTAAAAAGGGCCAATAATAGGTAACACACGTAACGTATAACACGGCGATGTACGGTTGTTGTTGTTGTTGTTTTTTTGTATGATATTATGTTGTACGTGTCGCGGGAATTCAATCAATGTCCGCCCTGTCGACGGAACGCTTCGCACCGAAACGTCGTTACATTATTATATTTCAACGTAATATACAAACGATGTTCAGCGTGAACACGATTTTACTACATCTATCGCCTATCGACGTACAACACCCGACGCATATTACCATAATCGGTATTACGTAATAAAATATCGACGAAAATGCGTACTATGCACCTAAGGTTAGAAGAGTAGTTTTTTATAAATGACGATATTTACGCACTTTTCAGAAAACCCGAAAAAAACAACAATTTGCTACGATTTTCGTAATCAATTTTTCGATAAAAAGAAAAATGTACCGTTATAAATTAGAACCATTCGGAGCTAGGAACTAAAAAAAAAATTTGAAAATCTTGGCGCCAGAATCCGACCGAAACCCTCAGTAATTTTTTATCTCGAACCCTAAAACGAAAACTTAACCTATAAATTATAGTTATAGATTGTTTTCTTCCGGTTTTCGTAAATTCTAATTGAATTTTGAGACGTGCGTACAACGGTAACTGTATTATTTTTTCAAAAAATTCGAGTTAATTTTAATATGTTTATTTTTCAAAAACGCGATTCGATCTTCAACAGGGGCCGTTCCGCAAACGATATGTAGAACGTATTTACATACATCATCGTGTTACGCGTACGTCGATAGGTCGATATTAATAAAAATATTAATAATAATATCATAATAAATATATAAAATAATTGTTGTCATCAGCGTAGGTCCGCTACACGTTGCGAACGTGTAATTTATACGTATTGTACGCCTTGTTCCCCGGGTACATATTAATTATTGAATCGCGACGAAAATCCGATAATTAATATATTACCGAGGACGGTGATGATTACACAAAAAATAATCGTCGATAACAATTTCGCGCCGCCGCATATTGGCGTAGAGGTAACGGTTATAATAAACGTGTGTGGCGCATGGAAGTGACGGAAAGTGAAAGCACGTGAATTTGAAAAACAAAAACGAGAAGGGAACGCAAACTCATCGGTAGTTTTTTATATGTTATACGTTATCTGCATGCTTGTACGGACAATGGCTTTTCGCTCCTTCGAGCAGCTACATATACTTATAACATACGTGTGTATACGTGTTACAATATGAAAATCGTAATTATTATTTTTCATTTTTTTTTTCATATTATTTTGATATCTATATGTGTATTATATAATAACGCGTATATAATAAATGACATGGTATGTGAATCGCTATATAAATATAGGACAATCGCTACATATTTATATAACAAAGCTCGACGAAAAAAAATAGACAAGCCAATATTCGAAACGCTTCGCTTTATAATTCGTATATTATATTTTGGAATGATGACGATATTATTATATAGTATATATATACACGTATTTTTGAACAAAAAAGAGAAAGAGAGGTAGTATTTTTGTGTAAAATACAAATACGTTTGAACGGATATATATATATATATAGTGTAGCGTAGAGTGCTGTATAATGTTATATATATTATAATATATATATTATGTACACGAAACGTTATATAACTTGCAAAGTAATATGAAAATATAAGTTTGAAAATTCCAGAGCGGAGCACGTGCGACCTGTTGAACATAATTGTACATCATTAATATGTGCGAACTATTGCGGAATATACGTCCGGACCCGCGTTACGGTCGTTGTTTTTTTTTTATCGTTTTTTATCGCGTTTTACTGCGGCCGTTCGACGACCGCGAAATCGAAGAATCCGTACGGATTTTCCGACAAAGACACGTTATTCGGACGGTATATTCGTGGTCGCCTGACCAGAGAGACGCGTTTCCCGCGCGGTCCCGAAAAACCACGATCGTTACGACGACAAACGTTCCGAACGTCTAACTGAACACTAACCGCGCGACCTAACCAGATAGGATATTATTTACGTACGTCCGTTATCGATCGTAATATTATCGCCTTTATGCCCGTTTCTCTGTTCGTCCCCTCGGAGCGCACGTGCGACGTACCCGCGAATAAAACGAAACGAACCGCCGATTGCCACGGGCCAGAAACGAACCGAAATCAATCGGATTCGCGTAGGTATTACGGGACAAAGTAAACGACGGATTTTCGTAAAAAACATACATATATATATACACACAACGGCGGTTTCTCGCGTTCCCCAAATGTTCGCTTTTTCCGAGTGAATACGTATAACGAGACACGCGTCTCGTCCGATTCTGCGAACGTCCGCGAAATATTGTAAGTCGCGACCGGTTAAAACACGAAAAACGTCGTACCGGCCGATATTTCGTACCGTCCGAGGCTCTGAACTATATTGTCGCGGCGTACACGTGTGTCGCGAGCCTCCTCCTCGTTACTGTATACATTTATTCGCAAAGACTACGCGTCATTATTATTGCCCCCGCGGCGACGTCGTCTCGGTTTCGCTCTCTGGCACGTGGGAACGTGGCAATTAATATTATAAACACCGAATATTGTGCGTCCGTCGGACTTACGTTTGTTTTTCGTCCGTGTTTTCAGCCCCGTCTAGCCCGGTACATAACCGGCGTCTACTAACCGCCAGGAACATACGGATGAGCTCGGTCGAGTTGCCGGACGACAACGACAAATCATTGTCGTCGGCGAGTACGTCTCCGTGCCCGTCGCCGGTGAGATATCCACAAGTACAGTATATACAGACGCCCGTTGTTGTATATATATATATATATGTATGCGATATGTTTCGCCGATCGCATTGCGCTGCGTGTGGAACGCTCTTATTGGCGTTTTATAAATTACGCGCCATAATTAATACACCGAGTGTTGTTTTGTTTTTGTTTTTCTCTTTCACTCCCGGGCCCATCTAGAAACCGCATAGACTGTTACCGAATAACTTGTACGTGGTCCTGTACAATTTCAAAGCTCGCCGAGAAGACGAACTGGATTTAAAGTGAGTACATCGGTGGCACTGACAATATCGCGTTCGTTGTACCGACAAAATATTGGTTTTCGTTCGAAAACTGACAGTTTAGTCCGCAAATAATCGTAATATACCTTTTATACGATTGGATTAACGGGACATAGAACACCGCCGAAACGAAATTCGTTCGAAATCTCGGCAGATGGTCGGCGGCCATCGACTAGTGGCGTAAAAAAAAATATATCAACCCTGTCCGCGTCGCTGTTGCAGGGCGGGATACAAAGTGACCGTTATCGACACGTCGGATCCGGCCTGGTGGAAGGGTAAATGTTTCGGTCGGGTCGGTTACTTTCCGTACAACTACGTGACCAAAGTGCAGCCCGGCGAGAGGCCATTACAAGTCACGCACAATTTACAGATGACGGACGGCGACAATGGACTGACCTTACTAAGAGACCAGGTACGGACGCGGCCGCGGAATTATTAATAGCTACCCGCTGTCGCGTAGTCGTCGCGCGCGAGCAATCCGTGTATCGGTGCGTACCGCAACAGGGTATTTATTCGTCGTAACGGGGACGATAATATCGTATTTATTCGAACGAAATACTAACGGAAACAAAAGATGGAGAAAGGGACTTTCGCGGCCTGTTTGGCGGCTATTTTATAAAGTTTTATTGTTATTTGCGTTCGAAACCAGCGGACATTTAAAATCGTCGCGTTCCCGCGACAAAATCAGTTTAAATTGTTTCCTCGTAGTTTTGCGGAACTTTTGAAGAAAAAAGGGTTTTTCTTTCAATTCGTTCGAACGTTGTTACAACAACTTATATATATATATACATTTAAATAATATACGTATTTCGCTCTTAAAATCGTCCTCGATGAAATTTCGAATATTATTCAAATATTGTTCGGCTCACTTAAACCTTCTATTTTCGGGCTTTGAATCGTCCACTATTTTCCCGTAATTATTTTTGGAATTAGCAAAAAACAAAATTTCGATTTTGCCGTATTTGTTACGACGATTTCTTGTAGTTTTTCACACGTTAAAGACAATTACCCGTTGACGCTTAATTTAAATGGACGGTGTGACAGAAAGTTATTCGTTATTTTCCATTAGTGTAAAGCGTTTGTACAAAAACGCGCACCAAGTGCCACATCGTTTGCGCGCATATACCTTACGTGTTATTCTAAAAAACGAAATTGAAGAAAAAAGGTGTGTACGATATGTGGCCAAACAGTCGACCGGGAATAAATTACGAATTATCAGTCCTCGATTATTTGTTGAAGTCCGTATTTCCATACGTATTTCGTTATTACAATCTGCAATTATTATCTGTCACTCGACGATAATATTTTGTTAATTTGGCTGACAGTGTCCTATCAAATTATACACTTTACTGGTTCGCGTTCCGATTTAATGATCGAATTTTCGACTTTTCTTTCTGAAATGTAAGATAATTTATTAGATATTCACTTGCTTCAAAAAACAACATACTATAATCATCAGGAATAAATCGTCATAGAAAAAGTGTAGGTATTTCTTGTTTTAAGTCTAACGAAAAATGTCGTCGATCGAATTTTATCAAAGAAAACTATATATATATATATAGATATAAACGCTTATGCGTTTATTATATTTGTCGTATTCAGTTTACAATAAAGACGTTGACAAATATTATAGATTTCTTTTTTCCCATAATGACAGATAAATTTTCAAATTGTTCGTTTATATTGGTAACATAATGATTAGATAGAAATACGAATTAGTTTTTACAATTTCCCTTTTATTTTAAATTACTTCGTAATTCGAGATGTTGAATATAAATGAAAATATTACGAAACTTGTAAAATAAACAAAAACGAAAAGCAATACGCTAAATATTGCGATACGGTAACTAAGTAATTAAATTATTCCGATACCAAAAAAGAAACAACGATTAAAACTTTTTTTATAACTCGAATAAATTACGTATTGTAATTTGAAAGTAAAAGAACGCGAACGCTAATAAAATTAATATTGTGTTTAATTTGGAAATATTTGATCGAAAAAGCAAAAATAAATAACACTCTGACATAGTAAGAGTTCACTGAGCCCTGCCATTCGACCATTAACGGTTACGGTTAACCATCCGCTGTGAAAATAACCCAAACGGGGTGTGTCCAGGTGAAATTCGTCTTTGGTACGCTCGAATTACAGAGGTATACTTAATGGTATGTGACGTTCCCCTGAGACGACCACGTCCACGCCCAAAAAAGTCTACGCAAAAACATATTATGGTTTCGTCCTTCGTCGGCGGCCAATAAGACCCTTCTAGTGGGAATTTCATTTCGCGTGCATTTCAAATGCATAAATGAAAACGTCGAAAACAATTGTCACAACTTACATTGCGTTCAATTTTCGAACACTGCCGCGAAAATATCCAGTCATCGAAATTGAAATCGAAATCTTCGTAGATTTTAAACTAATAAATTCGTCGCCTTACAACTACGATATAATATTAATATATTCGTTGGTTTCAAAAAAGAGAATAGTTGATTGGACTTATACGAAAATGTACGAGAACTTACAGCAAGAAAAAATGAACTAATTACCGCTTTTGTGTTCACAAAAAAAAACCACCGTACACTCTGTAATTAGCGCAAAAAATGAACAAAATATAATATATATATAATTAATATTGTTCATTAGAATATAATTTAATTAATCGTTTTACATTTTTCGATTTGAAGCGGATTTTGCGGGTTTTTTTATTTTCTATTAAATTAGGAACATACTTACGATAATAACACTGTTGAAACTCTAAATTATCGAAACGACGTTAAAAGTCGTAAATACGAGGCAAAAAAAAATTCGTTTCGTACGTCACATACGAATGAAACTTATCGATAACTTACTTCAATGGTTCTTAAGTTATTTAAAAAAAAAACGCTAATAAATTTGACGCCCGCTTATTTATTGTAATTATTATTAAAAATTCGAACGAGAATAAACGTAAAGAAATTATAATTATTAACTTATTATAACGGTAGTTAGATTTACGTAGACTGTTTTGAAATAACTATATCAGAATTACACTGGGAATGTATCTATTTTATGTTCTATTCAAATACTTAAAGCGTGATGCGCGTATACGTACAAATAGACGGAACATAGAATATTCACTAAGATTACTAACCTACAATATATATCATTAGCTGTATTTTTATTTGCGATTAACGAACAACCCTAATTACCGTTTTTACTCCAATCCGTTGAACCCATCCCATATTTAAACCGGACGAGAGTCGCAAAAATATATCGTGTTTTAGTTATTCTACGAAAACGTATAAGTTATTAGGAACAATATTATTCTATTATACTAGCCATAGATAGCTCGACGATCGCACGGCGTTCGTAATAGGCAATTCTGGAGCATACAAGTGTTCCAGAGATAATCCCGTGAAATATTCGAACCGAATTTTTTAAACACTTAAACACATTTCTAGAAAAAGAAAAGGCGTTCAAAAACGTATTCTAAACACGTTTTAATTATAACTATGTTTCGTTATACGAATAATTTTTCGCCTCCACTCGATATTTCGATAAAAACAAAAATTGTAGACTAGCGTATTATCAATATACGCAAATGCGTCGTCACATACAAACAATACACGAAAATTATAATCGTTTTGAAAACGAATATTTATCGTTACCATTTTTTTCAAAATGTTTCCGACAAGTAAATACCTAATAATTTAACATAGGATAAAGTTAAGAAGCGTAATTTTCTTAAATTGAAAAACGTTCGTTTTGATCGCGCAATTCTTTTTCGAATATAAAACGAACGTTTTTTTTTTACTATATTTCGCGTACGTATCCGCCAAATAAATTTTTCTTGAAGTATCCCTCGTGACATTAACGCGTAAAAAAATCGCTAAAACACTAAACAACCCTTTTAAAATCGAAAAAGGCCGGTAGTTCTCGTGATATTTTCCGGGGGACCACTACGTTTATATTTTGGTTTTTAAATCGATTAAGTTTGATTAATTTCGGCGTTTAATATAATAGCGTATAATGTAACGGTATAATTGCGTTCCGTGACGGCAATAGATTTTCGGTTGGAGTAAAAAAAAAACACGTTCACAAATTAATCATCGTTTTAATTAATCATAATTCGTTACGAAAGACCACTTTACATTGTATACCCTCTGCTGTCCGTTCAACTCACCTCGTCGGCATATTTTTTTATGACCTTATATTGATCGACGAATAAACGTATACAGTATTTCGTACCCTCGTTCGAATAATTAAGTTTAGTCGTATCCTACACGTCCTCGCACCTCGACGATCCAAAAACGTTATAATAATATCGCGCGCCAAACACTACGTGTATATGGCACGTATAAGTATGGATAAGTCCGTTCCAGTTTGTTTTTTCCGCCTTTTCGTGGTGTTTTTTTCTTTTAACAAATATTTTATATATCTATACACGTATATAATGTTTAGCTTGAATAATGATTTGTCCCGGCGTAAACGCGAACACAATACACGTTCGTTAATGCGTCTTTTTTGCTCGCTTATTTATTACGAACATTTTTGAAGAATAAAGCACGTGATTTCGATTTTTATTTTCGATTTTACTGACCTATATCGCGCCCGAAAGGAAATAAAGAGCTCGCGTATGTGTGTGTGTGTGTGTGTGTGTGTGTGTGTGTGTGTGTGTGTGTGTGTGTGTGTGTGTGTGTGTGTGTGTGTGTGTGTGTGTGTGTGTGTGTGTGTGTGTGTGTGTGTGTGAGAGAGAGAGAGAGAGAGAGATGGACAGAAAAAAGAGAGAAAGAACTGGTGACGGCCTATGCCCAAGCCTAAGCCGAATTAACTCCATTTAATAATATTCGCGTATGGCTCCGAAACCAAAATTGAAAATACCGCTGTTTAACGTGTATACGCTTTTTATGCCTCGTCAGTGTTATAGGAAAAATACTTTTTTTTACTATTTCCGAATAACAAAATAAAAATCAGTTTCTATTACGAAAATTCGAGATAACTTATTTTATTTCTAAAACATATATGAAGAGTGCAATAATTTGGATTAACACGAAGATACTTTTTATCTGCCTGTTTATAAATTTTATAGCGTAACTGTTTCGTTTCTCGATTGTTTTATTTATATAATCTAATCAAGAAAACAATGTAAAATATTTTTTTGGAAACTCGTGAAATTAAAAAAAAAATGAATAAAAACAAAATATAATGACTTCCGTCAAAACCATTTAAAAAGTTCTAATGGTTTTTGAACGATTTTTAAAACTCATGTTTTTAAAAAATTAAATTTCGTTTTTTTTTTACATCAAATTATATTAAAAATATCGTTTTAATTCGAAACGTCAATTTAATTATTATAAAAACATTATTATTATTCGAACGGTTCGAAGCCGAATCTATAATAATATATTATGTGCAATCGAAATTACACAGTCTTATTTTTATCTCGTTTCCGTATTTGGCTTAACTAGGTGGTAGCTAAGAAAGATGGTTTAACCACTCCCTAACTTGAACTTCGACTTCCCCTCCTCGTAATTTAAGAAAAAAATCATAACGTTACGAGATGTTTAGAAAATAATGTACAATAGGTATACATAAAACGCAATAGAACTTTATATAGATTACTTCTGGTGATAAAACTCTAAAATTTTCGAACTCTGTTCGGATGATTAATTTTTAAATGTCATTGATTTAAACGTAATAACAAAACCAAAAAATATAACGCAATAAAAAAAAGGTGAATTTTTTTTCTCTACGGTTTACATTCATTTTCGTTAAAAAATTTAAATACGTTGATAAAATTAATAAAAAAAAAAAACGTATAATCTTAAACAGATTATTTTATTTTTAAAGAAAAAATGTTGGCTATTGCCTCGTTTAAATGAGTTTTATTAAATTATAATTCAATTGAATAATACGTATTATTATTATTATTATTATTATTATTATTATTATTATTATTATTATTATTATTATTCCGACATCAAAAAAGTTAATTTTTATATAAAATAATGCAATTCGTTTTATTTAGTAACAAATTAATTTTCCCCTGACTAAAATAATTAATTTTTAACTAAAAATAATATAGAAATATCGCAGAAATAAAAAAAGGTATTTTATTCGTGAAATGTACTAACGTTGTAATATATAATAATTGTTTTTTTCATCACTGGACGTGTATTATTTATATGATAAAGTTTTAAAAATTACTACAATTTTAGTTTTCGGGTTTGTTTTTAATTTTTATAAAAAATGATTTTCAATTTTTATAATATTAAAGAATATAATATATAATCGGAATGTTTTACACCGATTAGCTACGAGAAATTACCGCACGCCAAAATGTTTAAAAAAAAATCCAAATATAAGTATACAAGATACGTACGGGAATGTTTTTTTTTAGTAATTCGTAGTTTGTAAATGAAGCAATCTGTATTCAAATTAAGTCGTAAAAAACCCCCCCAGCACTCAAGTCGTATAATGTATAGCACGTAGTGGATACACCCGTGTTCCTCCCCCACCACTATCACCACCATCGCCCTTCAATCGTTGTTACGCGTCCTCGCGTACAACAATGTCGAATATAATAAACGGACTTACAATAATACCCGTCCAAATTCCGTATACGAAAACGTAAATAAAAATACCGACCGACCAAATAATCGTTATCGGCCGAATCGTCATTATTAGCGACCTGTTGACGCGTACGCCATCGCCGTTTAAAAATGTTCGCGTTATTTTTCGCGTACGGTTACGAGATACCGCGATTCAAACAAATCGTTTCTGGTAACCACTATGCGCTGTGTCCGAAGCTGTCCGCGTCGAATTCATTCGGATTCCTGTCGTTGCGTTTTATCCCGGGGATTAGAAACGGTCATTCCCCATCAACGGGTCGTAATACAGGCAATTGCACGCGTCGTTCGCGGTGTACGCGAAACGTGAACGACGCTCGGTGTGAATGTGTCGCAACGATGCGGGACAAAGTCGAGCCCGCACGCCGCGTATCAGCCGCCGCGAGTACGACACCAAATCTCGCCTCTGACGTACCGATCGTTTTAAGTAACGCGATAAACAGAGCCCCGAGATCCGATTTGATTTCGCCGCGATCTTTCCCACCTTATTCCCTCGGCACGTTGAAATCTTCGGAAATTAAGTATTCAAATTATCGGTTCGTTCCGTTCGTTTCCAAGGGGATTGAACACCGCAGAAACGAGTTTCGAACGTCGGGCAATCGGTCTCGCGGCAAATCCAATTCTATTTTTGGATTTCGCACCGCAAGACCGAAAGTTGGAAATAAAGGGAACGTCAAAATATAACTACGTTTCGTGTGTGTCAGACAAAGACGGTGAATCCACCGATTCCGACGATCCCCTTATAAAAGTTATAAAATTACGTCCGATAAATAATTAATATAACGGGTTCGTCGGACACGTAATTTATTTCGAAAATAATAATAAAGGCCGGCTATACGTTTTGACTTGTTACTATAGACGTCGTTAAACAAATCGTAAAGAACAAAACTATCGACCGTTAATTAAAAATTAAAATACACTCTTCCGATAATCTCCTTCGCCGGTTAATGATTTGTTCGTTATTTAATTCGACGAGAAAACGTAATTGAAAAACAACAACGTGCCTGAAACACTTCTCCGCTGACGATTTTACTGATTGCCGATAATTTGCTAATATACTATAGCGGTTAATGCTGTAGGCCAAAAAGCGTAAATTGGACACTCGTACGTACCTCGTGTATGTCGTATTGCACGTTTCGAATGTATTTTCGGTATAGTAGTATATTCGTTACGGACCCCACCATTTATTCAACTTACTTTCTAGCGGTATTTTATACTCCTTGGAAGCGCAATATTTAATTTCGTTTGTACAACGCGTACAACTCGAAGTCTTAATATTATAACCGTAACGAAAAACTATTGTTGCGTATTCGTTTAATTTTCCCACTTTTCTCGTTAAACGTTTATTTTTATATTTTTGTGTAAATATATAAAATATCTCCACCCGCGGCTCCCCCGAACGTTTGACGAATAACATTAATAACGACGTATAATAATTTCGGTTTTTAAACGTAAACTGCGTATAATTTATTACTGCGTATTAATAATATTATAACACGGTCGGTGGGTTGTGGTGGTATGGGAGACGGACGATAAATATTCGACGAAATTGTTTGAACCCATAATGTTCGAATACTTTTCGTCGTTCGTAACGTCAAACGCGTGATCGGCAAACGGTTAATTTCCAACAAAAAAATACCATTTATTCGCTACTGATCTAATCGTTTTTATTAGTTCGTCCGAATTTAACACCGAACGAACGAAACGTTAGCTCGTTCGCGGACACCATAGCCGCGTGGATCGAACGAGCTCGCTAGTCCGAGTGAATAATAACCGCCTACGAAACTGTACGAAACGTGACGATTGGCCGAAAATCGCGAACTGTAAAAAATAATAATAACGTCGGTTGGCGTTTTTCGTACGCCGACGTGGCGAGTCGTAAAAAATAAAATTGCGACCCTCCGGTCCGTGAAATGACCGCTCGGTCCGTTACACGAGCCTAGGAAAAAATTGCCATTTTTACAACCGAGGCGTATAAACGGCAATATCTTTAGTAATACCGCGATTTATATATATATATACAACCGTCTGTTTACGTATATTCCCAGAAAGTACACATCTCCGTCGTCGTGTTTTCCCGAGACGAAAAATCGATTTCGTACACTATTCCGAGATAACATATACACACACACATACACACATAAATATCGTATGCCCACTATATTGCGTATTATACCTGGGCAATATTACGTAGTATACTTCTTTTTCCCGGTAAGTTGTGCGCGCAACACGCCTATATATCCACGTTCGTCGTCCGTTTAAACTTTCGTAGGATAAATAACAAGCTAGGCTACCGTTACGGTAATTTATGCACGGAAATCGCGTACGAAACGGTCGGCCGTACAATCCGCTCAGTCCGTCCGGCGAATATATTCGTCGAATCTCGCTAGCGTGAAACGTTTAGGCTTACTTGATTCCGAGCTCCGCGAATAACCACGTAGGTTACGGTTGTCGGGACAATTGACAAAATTACGTATTTTTAAATCGTTTGTCCACTTAGTCGCAATTTATGCGTATAATTATAATTTTAGCCGTATGAATCGCGGCTAAATTTCTATAAATATATGTATATTATATTACGAAAGGCGTAAAGAGCCGCAATTATTTGAACGCAATTAACGTTTTCGGTATCGCGCACGCCGGCAATTTACATACATAATACGGTTAATATTCGTCAATTTGCCGTTCATATTTGAGTATAAATTCGTAGACAAATATTGATCGACAAAATGCGTACGCTTATTATTTTGTCACGAAAAACCGTTGTAACGAGATATAAAACATAATTTCCAATATAAATAATCTATTTTATATTCGCCCTATTTTATTATAATATCTTTTCGAATAAATCGCTTCCCGGCCGAATAAAAATTAATTAAACCCGTCGTACAATATTCGCTCTGCTTTAATCACGACCAGTCGAATTGTTTATACGTCAAAAACGAATTTATTCGTACGCTACGTATGAAAATACACAAAAATTCCTATAACGTCGGCTTGTCATAAATTATAATAGTCGTAACTATGATATTATGACTGGGATAAGACTTCAAGTATCCATATTATACGCAGCGAAACATACCATATCGTAGAAAAGTTATACATTTTACCATACAGAAAAGTCGAATGTAAAGTTCTATTTTGCATATTATCGCAGCGTTTTCGCGTGTTCTTGAATATATATAAATGCATCGCGGACGACCGGTAAAAAAGAACGCGAGAAGCTATATTATTTTAGGGCAAATATCGACGTTTTTAGCGTACGTTTCTTTGTTTCAAAATTATTTTGTTCCCTCAGTTGTTGTTACGCGTAAAATAATTTCGAAAATGTACGATAAGTCAATTTCGACAAAATCGTAAAGGACAACTGCGTATTATAATTGCCCAAGCCCTGACGAACATAATATTATAGCTATTTTAATTTTTCGACTATCCGTAGTATTTTTTCAAGAATATTTTTTTTCCGACTATGGCCGTAAATAAAGGTATCGTTTTATTGAACAGATAATATTCGTACGGCCGTTTTGTTACCTTAGATATTTTTTTCGCATGATATTCGTACCCGGGGATTCGTCGAATATACACGGACGTCATATTTTCGCGAAATATTTTGCACGTAATATAATATCGCGGTGAAAAGGTTGTATAATAATATATACCTACTTTCGTCGAACGTATAGATAAAAATTAGCCGACAAATTTCCTCGGAATTTGTCTCGGCTCGCTACGCACTCGACATATATATATATATACATTCGTGTTGTACGCTTGTTATTAAAACTTTGAAACCCGCGACGACGTGAGTGTACATTATTATTACGTAATAAACGAGACGTGAGCTTATCAAAGTAACTGCGTTATCGTTCAAGTACACCTTGTATTTTCGAAAAGTTCAAACGATGCCAAACGTTAAAGTACGCGTGCGCGTGTGTGTGTAATACGATTGGGGACTACCCGAAGGCGTTTAATATTCGCGTCTTGTATAGCGTTTTCTTCACTTTCGTGCATATGTCGCGTATAGGGTCGTACGGGAGAAAAGAAAAACCGATTATGCGCTTGTGTACGTTATCATAATTGGGTTACAATCTATGAAAACCTCGTAATTCGCGATTTAAACGATAATAATAATTTTTAAAAACAAAAGCACGCGAAAAATTCGAAATTGTATTCGCGATCCGATAAATAAAATTATAAAACGTCGGTCGGTTGAAACGCGACGAGTAAGACCGGTGATGAATTTAAAAATTAAATGTCAAACTCGACTTCGAATGACACCGGAATTTAGATTTTAATTAAATTGTATACGCGTATTGTGTGTGTGTGTGTGTGTGTATATATATATATATATAACACGTAATCCACTTAAAGGAGAAACGCAAAAAGCTTACCATAAATAATTTTCGAGTGCTTATAGATTTATATTTACCATAAAAGTGTTTATTCCTTAATATATATTAATAATAGATAACGTGTAAGAATAATATTTTCGATATACGAAATTACGCATAAATAACGGAAACCTCATTTTCGGCACGTTTTAAATTTATAAAATTTTCGAACGTCGCGAACATTTGTTCGACGTCTCTTCCCGTTTGGCGTACAATTTTTAAGCCAATTAAACCGGGGAAGAGGATGGGTCCCGGGAAAAAAATATGTACACGTAAATGTACGTACAAATATATTCTTCGAGGCACCATTAAACGTGCCCGCTTCGAAAACGAATAAACCGTCGCTTTCTGAAATTGCGCGGTTCGTTACCCGTTTATTTACCGTAAACAACGAACGTCGTCGCGCTTTACGCATAGGTGTCGGCCATTAATGGTTAAAAACGTTTTTATCTTACAAATAATCACCGGACGTCGGGACCACGACCAACCGAAATTCGACGCGGGAATCGCGTCGGCATTTGCCGACTAAACAAACCGTTAATGCCGGCCACCGGTGTTCGTTCGGCCACTGCGGCGTAATTGATACAATGGACGGTCGCTAAACGCGGGGCGTGTTCCGAAAATATAATATTCGTAGCGCCTGTTACTGGCGTCCGAACGAACCGAGTACGTTTCACCCTTTTTCTTTTTTAATATTCGGCAGAGTAACCAGCCAAACAAAACTCGCGTCGTACCATTAAAAGTTTTTCGGGGGGGTGGGGGGCGAAAAACACGCCGCACTCGTTAAGTCTTATACGCGCTATGATATCGTACGACCCGACATCGCTACCGGCGCGATAACAAGTTTAAGCGCGCCCGCGAATGTCATAAAAATTATAACGATCGTCTCAATTACGCGCGTGTTACGGGTACGCCGCAATTCCAATCTGATCGACACACACACACACGCCGAACGGTCCGCCATTTCCTATTGTACCGAGGACGCGGATTTCGATGGCCGTGGTTTATTACGTTACGACACGCCGTTCGTATACGATTCGCGAATTCAAAAAAAAAAGAAAGCGATGTAAACGAAAGTGGCGAAGCTAATTGAAAAAATTCAAAATCGTTCGATTCCTATGAAAATCGATCGACGAACTTACAACGATCGAATGGCGACGAATTCTAAGTTCCTGAAAAACGTTTAACCGTTTTGTCGTTATAACCGTAGCATCAGCATACGGCGCGGTAATCGTTTATTCTCAGAGATAGCCGTACTCGTCTCGTTATATGTCCATTTTATCCATTTGTTATACGGCCATTATATGTATACGACGTTTTATTTTGCGTTTTTGGTGTCCTTAAGCGCGTCGACCCGTTATTGTTTTTTTTCTACGCCATTTTTCGCTAATATTCGATTCCGAGATTTCGTCGTCGCGGCCGATAGTAATCTAATTTTATTTAATAATTCTACGGCGAATCGGCGCGTTTACGGTTAATATTATTACGAATTATAACGTTTTCGTTTACTTTTTCGGCGTTAATCGTCTTATTAATATACGAAATAAATGAATCAAAAACGATTTTACAACGTTATTTCGGATTTTTTTAAACGTTTTACTGGTTATATTAGGGCATTCCACACTCACAATTGTCATCGTACGAATTCTAATTTAAAAGATAATATTGAAAAAAAATAATGTCCACACGGTTGTTACGCGTGTATTAAAACGATTATTTTCATACAGCTACATTTCGTGACGAAATTGTTAAATGTTATTATTAAAGTTTAAAAATTGAATAGGCCAATTGTACAAGAGTAACGAATAATACGAAAAAACGAAAAACGAATTCAAAAATATTTCGCGATTAAGTCGAATTCGTTAATGTATCTAACCGAGTTTCGTAAATTATCTTTACCGAAGAATATAACGTATTTAATTTCGTATATACGAACGTAATTATACACTCGTTACATTGCGTCGAAATTTGTGGCGATATTGTTTCGTGCTATGACTTAAATTGACATGAGCCGTATACTTTGACCGTCTCTGCGACGTGTATATATATTTGTTGTTTTGTATCAACAAACTTAAGGTATTCGTCTCGTGTCCATAACGATATGACAGTCGGAAGAGTGAACGTGTAAAATGCGACTCGAATAATATCCTCTTGTCCGTTGCAGATTGTTATTCAAATCGGAGAAGAGATGGACGGCATGGTAATGATACGGAATGCGGAGAACAAACAGGGCAACTGCCCGGTGAAGTTTCTGCAAGAGGTGTGACAATCGAGTGAGCGATACGTGACGCATCGCTTCTCTATGTCTCGACGACCTTTCTTGAGCCCCTGTAAGTAGACATGTTATTTATTCAATCCGTTATATATATATATTTTAATAAACTACATTCGATCGACGACTGTGACGGACCGAAAACCAATGGTTTATTAGGTGAGGGGTGTAAAAATTTGCGTTAAATGAAAAAGAAACGTATCAGAGAAAAGAATACGCGAAAAATATATAAAGCGACGATTTATATATAATCTACTAGTTACCCGATAACGTGAAATATTTGTATGCAAAAAATATAAAAATCATATTCTTTCGCCTTAGAATACTCAAAAAACAATATACATATTTTTATTAGTAATATACTAAATAATATTGAAAAAATATTTTAAAACGTACTAATATGAAAAGTATATTTATATATATATTATTATTATTATTAAATTTCCGTTTCGAATATAATAATAGTGTACACAAAATAGAAAATCGGAATTTCGATTACCTATTATTATCATTATTATCATTTGGTAAGGAATACGGTGAAATATGAGTATTTCACCTGAACGACTTCCGCAAGTGACGCGTGATCGATTCTATGAACGTCGACGACAGAATGATTGGAAAATTGTAAATGACTGTATCACGATCACGCGCTATATGCGAAGATGCGCGCATCGAGTAACAAAACGAAAACAATATTGATTCTCGGGGGGGAAGTGGGAAAGAAGCTTGTAATTGACAACATCATTCGGATGTTTTCCGTTTGCAGTTATATATATATTATTATTATTTGTATTATTGTAAACCATCCGAATTTCGGCAGAGTTTTATCCATTTCTATACTTTCGTTATTTATTGATTTATTTCTTATTGGTCCGTACACATAATTTTTTGTTTAAATCAGCTGAACTCTTAATTAAATCATGCGTAATTTATATATATAGCGCGACCGTAAGACATAAGACAATAAAGGGTTATGAACAACGTGATACAAAAAAAATTGGATTTCTCCGTCCTTTTTTTACACCCATAGCGTATATTTTGTTACACAGTGGCCATATTGAATTACCGATAAAACACGTGTCACCGATTCAAATTGAATTCTACAATTTTGGTCTTGGACGAAAACGGTTGAGGAAAGAAACGTAAACGGAGTTTCCGTGCTATTTCGCGTGTTATTTATTCTTTTACGTAAATAAACCGTTTACTCTTCTCCCTTTACTAGATAAAATATGTAAAAACAAAAACACAAAGATTTATTCGAAAAACTTTGTGAAAATAATTTTGAAAAAATATTCAATATGTAGGCCCCAACTCGTAACATCTAAAACGTTTGTTTCTTCACTTATTATAAATAAATAAATAAATATATATATATATATATATATATATATATTTATGTTGT
>JAIPRN010002494.1:0-29891 GCA_025469175.1 Geopemphigus sp. TES_GeoC_2020 | reverse complement strand
ATATATAATAGACGCCATATTGTCGTGTCATCCTTTTTTCAAATATACATATAAAATGACCATAAACCACGTGGGGACTAAATTATTATACAAACGGCTAGTGGCGACTTTACACATCGTTAGATGTTGTAGCCAAAATGGACATATTATATTGTTTTATGGCGAAGGCAAGCGCGGAATTTAGGTTGAATTTTTTAGAGTATTACAATTTTTATGTCATAAAACGTATAACGCGGTTGGTTCTCGCGCACATGTAAACTTGTTCATGTTTCGGTATAATTTATAACGAAAAATAATTATTAAACTAAAACGTGTTCTGAAATGTAAATTTACGTTTTCACCTGCGTTTGCGGCAAGTATAAACTGTTTTAAAATCGAACACGATGCGATTTTGAAAAATTGCTAATTGGTCTTCAAAACTACATTAGGAACGCCTATTCCCACGCCTCCTAGGTTTTTCAAAAGGTAATATTACGTTTGGGAATTATATAATATACTTGACGTTTCCAACGTAGAAGATTTACTACCTTAGAGCACATTGCACGTATTAATGATTTAGCAACAGCTCACTGCCGCGGACGCAACCGTAAACGGGATCACGAATTAAACGCGTCTTACCGATGGCCACGATTAGAAAATTATATCAAATACGTGTCGGTATGGTACACCGAATATTTTTTAATCGATCGATCGCGTTGTAAATTGTTATTTAGTGAATAGTAGTAAATTGCGTATTTAAACCGAAGGATTTTTAATAAAAGAAAAGCTCGAGAAGATGGAACTACTGAACTTCCAATAAACCATTTCCGAATAAAATCGTTAATGACACTACTATGATAGCGTACTTGTACATTTATATGCAGTTTTATACGTAAGTACGAGATATATATATATATCGGGCGTTTTTCGACGAAATAATATGTTTTAAACTAACGATAACATATTATACTCGTATATGATGTAGTTTAGTGAATGAATGGACGTCCTCGGTGTACGTATATATATATATATATATATATATATGAACATAAACACGTGCGTTTGTTCCCGTGTATAAGAAATACAAAAAAAAAAAACTGTATTATTATTATTATTATTTATTTTATTTACGCGTTTCGTTCTATATACGCATTATAATTTACAATGTGACCAAAACACGCGCGTAGTAACCGAATTCCCATCATTTACCATATTTAACTATTTTTATTTAAAAAAGAAAAACCAAAATTGGTATATTGTAATTTGTATGGGCCTTTTGTCCGGGGCGGGTATATATACCAGATGGATGCGATCACATAAAATACACTATAAAGTTATTACATGGACACTATATATTATTAAATCAGGCATACAACGTCACGAGCGTGAGAGACATATATAAGTTATGATAAAAATGAAAACTCAACCGTCGTATTTTAGAAAAGACAATCGCTAAATTGCCTATTATAATATTCAACTAGCTATATATATACACAAATACACGAATAATGAATAACACCAAGGACGTACTTAAAAAGGGATGAGAAGGTATCGTATTCCACAAGACGATGTTTTAATATCTCTTGATCGAGTGTATCTACACATATTTTTTAATTTTTATTCAGCCTCATTTCAATCGGCGAATCACAACACTTTTTTACTTCCCCGAAAATATTATTTTTACAAAAAAATTTCGAGATATTATTGTAATTGTATTGAAAACAATTGGCACGTTCGAGTTAAAATATTTTATTTATTTATATAAATATTTTATTTTAATTATACATATTTTATTCAGAAATAAAAATATAATTTCGAGTCGAAATGATACCATTAAATCTAAATTTAATAAGCTTTTTAAAAATGTATATTAAAAATTCGTCAAAATGATGAACGAGTCATTTATGTACACCGAATGTTTTTATTTAATATAAATATTTAACACCTACATATTAGTATAAATCATAAATGTATACTTTATACCATACTATAATACAAATTTATACGATTAAATTAAACATTTTTCGTAGAAGGTCGGTAAAAATGTTTCTCTCCCCCCCAACTAAAAATTAATTTTTTTCAAATTTTCTTATGTAGATACTTTAGTATATAATTAATTAATAACCTTTTCTATTTTTAAATGGTATTTTCGTTTCACTTAAATAATACTGACTATTATTCTCGTTGATTTTACAAAAAAGTGAAAACAAAACGCTCATTTTTCATATATTCGTAGTCCACACGTTCTATCGTCAATCTGTTCGCGTTTTGAAAAACGGAGTTTTTAATATGCGCTGTGTACTTAAATTATATAATTAATATTTATTGGTTCATTAAAAGTATAGTGTGTATGTAAAGATACACCAGCAACATTTTGAAAACTTGGATTCGAGTATACTTTCGAGACTGAACAAGTTATTAAAATCGATGAACTGTTGTATAGTTGAAATCAAGTTCATTATTTAAAATAATAAAATTTTATTTGAAGTTTACCATTTAATATTTTCGACTTGTTTAAATTTAACTTGTTCGAGTAACTTTCTCGTAATTATATAATATTACTTTTGTCTTTCTATTCTGGTCAATTTTTAATTAGATTATAAAAATAATCGTGATTAATTACATTTTTTTTGCGCGTATTTTTCATTCAGACTATAATTAAAATTGAATAAAAAATGTATTAGCAAAACTAAAAATATGCTTATTAAAACGCGTTCGATCGTCTAAGCGTCGAACGCGTTGTCAAGGGGGACTAATTTTGAATTCGGAAGGAGACTAAGACCCACCTGATTTGCGCTTGTATGTATACGAAGAAATATAGAGCGAGGGGTTTAGGGATACATAGTACTATATAGATATTAATTGTTTCAAATATTAAAAACGTACATATTTTGAATACCATCAAGTGTTTTAAGACTTTCTTTATTTAATCTTATAAATTCACAATCTTTCGTTAGTCGTAATATTTAGAATAAATATTATATTATTTTGTATAATCCTTAAGTTAAATCCTCGACTTAACAATATAGAGAAGAATTACAAAATAAACAACGAAAATAAAAATGTACATTTTATTACGTTATACTTAATAACAACAACCAAGTACTCCATACTTACTTGGGTACGACCACGATCGCGCCAGAAACTGAGGACCTGCGACCTTGTGTTGCATGGGAGACACAGCGTAAATTCGGAGCCTTTACAAAAGCTTTACCACTAAATTTTACGCAACTATATAAAAAAAATAAAAGGACTAAATATTTTCAAATTTAAATCTAATTGTACAGTCAAAGTATAATTATACCTTTCCGATAAAGTTGAAAATAAAAACACGAACGCTTGTGAATAATATTACAAACAACTTCAATTTATTTATTTAACATTAACTTTGTATCGTACAGTCGCGTACTCTTATAGGATTAACTGTGTTAATCGCGCGGATTATTATTGTAATTAATTTTTCTTTTACTTTTTCCTATTTTTATGTTCACTAAGAAAATTCATAATTTAAAAGTTATTAAACACGTCTTAATAAATATAAAAACTTAAACGAAATATTCATTTTTCTCGTTTTTTACATTAGAGTAATAAATTATCTCAACACGAATTAAAATTAATTTATTATTAAACGGATTACAATAGTGATTCACGCGATCTATGCAGCGTTAAGTGCAACATTTTTTTTTTAAGACAATGAACGAACGATTTTAAATAAAAACAAATTATTTACATAAGTATTATGACTGTAAACTGTTTTTAAAACGAGTAAAGTATATACATATATAAGTTGAGTATCCAACACCTATTTTAACGTGTATTGAAGAATAATTTTAAAAGTCTATTTTTAAAAAACTTTTTTTTCGAGGGACGTTTTTACGCGTTACGTCACTGGATCCCATCAAAATCACGCGTTTGTATTGCGGTTTTTGTTTGATTCCGTAGGGTTGCTTACCACGTGATCGTGACGTGGAAAAAACGGCGAGTTCTTCTATAATTTTTATAAAATATATATACACGTATTATTACCGTGTGGTGTAATAATTAAAATAACAATAACAAAATTTTTTACAAAAAAACAAAAAAAAAACGTGACATTCGACCGAAATACTTAATCGTACTTACGTACAATGGACGTAACGCGGTGAAATTCTGAACGATAACGAGACGATAACGATACAGGGTGGGAACTCGGAGAAAAACATTCCGTTTAATCGAAACATTTATTATAATTCCCCGACCGGTTGCGACAGTAGCGTAACGAAGGAGATTTCACTAAGACTCTGCAGCGGCAAAACAATATCGTTTGGGCGGCGCTTTATGTAGCACATACACGCGCGTCTAGTGTTCGATTTGTGCCGGAAAGTTCCACCATCGACAAATTTCGAACGGCGGGGATATATATATATATATATTATATATTTGGAATAATTTGCCAAAGCGCTGCTTATTGCTGAAAACGAGATGAGATGCTCGACGACGTTGCGGAAATGGTTGTGGCGGTTGGGCAGTGGTGACGGACGAATAATGGAGGACGTGAGTATATCGTTCATTATGTAAGGTGCTGCGGCGCGGATGGTCTGCATATATTACCGACTCTCTATATCTATGTATTGGTACTCTTGCGAGAGAAAATCCACGATACGTATTGTGTTTCTCGTTTTTGCGAAAATTCAACGTGTTCGATACGATTTTAATTTCGATACGTATGTGCAGGCTTGCAGAACGCGGTGAAAATATTTTTAAACGAGATAAGATAAAAACTTGTTATTGTTATAAGAACCGTTTCATAATACCCGCAATGAAATAAGTACACAAGTACAATTTGTCGTTCGGTCAAAAAAAGTGATTATTATTCGTCCCGTATGTGTAGCCAAGTTTGACGAATGCCCGCCACAAGGGCCGTGATTGAGGATTGTCCGCCCCAAAGGCGCTATCAAATAAGTGTCGAACATTTCGACGTAGGAGAACTAACTTAATTAAAACGAAATTTCACGACCGCGTAAGTCGAAACTATTTTGGTATTCGGAATTGACATTCTAGCAATTTACGTACCGAAGGAATTTGAATCTGTATGACATTTATTTTCAACGCTATTTTTTTCAATTCGAAACGTCACTGTGTAATAATATTAATAATGAAAAATAAAATGTTCAGCTCTTTTAAAATTTGCGCCCCAGGCAATAGGCCTATACACAGACACACGGATACGGACGTTTAATTTAAAGAAAGGGTAATTTGAATATACAACGTTTTTTTGTACTCGTTTCCAATTTTAAGTTCTTATAAAATGAAAATATATTTATGTAAATCGTAAAAGGTCAAACGGTAATTTTCGGCTAATTCTTAGAAAATGTATCCGCGATTCTTTTCGTATCTGTATTTATTTCACCGCGAATATTGAAAAGCGCGATCCGGTTATTAGCGTTCCTAACATGGTTGAACCTAACCGAGGTTTAATATTAATTTTATCGCATTTTTGATATTTGTAATATCTTTTTCTCGTAATCGTAACAATTTTGTTTTTCGAGGGAAGGTGAGCATATTCCCCTCCCGTGCATATACTAGTCGACGCGTAAATCTGTCTCTGCACTTTGACCAAACGTCCGGAGACGTGATCGAGAAACCGAAAATGAACGTAATATTTTACCCCGCGTAGATTTCGGACGAAGTAAAAACGACGGGCTCGTTTTTTTTCTAAGGGTAGATTTACAATTTTACCTATTGTAAGCGTGTATCCGCGAGCGTTACGAATTTCGTAAACCGTACACGGCGATTACCCGTAACGTTCGCGCGGTAACGCGTATCGCCGTTTCGTTCGAGCGCACCCTCGACCACGCGGTTTGTGCGACGGTAGCGTTTTTGGGTTGGGGGAGGGGACGAACCGCGACCGTAATTTCGTTCCGTAACTTCGACACGTTTCGATATTGGACCGGGGCGGTGACTTTATGACCGACATAGGCGTGCGTACGCGCGATTAAAGGCTCGGGGGCGCGGGGGGGACAATTAGGGGTGAACGCGGGTACAACACGGCCGGTCGGTCGCCGTATAGGAGAAATTCGCCGTGTAATACGCGCGCGCGTGTTGTTTAGCATACGGGACGGGCCGGCGCAGGAACGTGTAACAGCGGTGGTTGGGTGGATGGGGATGGGTGAGATTGGGCGACGTCGTTATGCGCAAAAAGCGAAAAACTCGACGGCTGTAAACGCGGTTGGGAAGCGTAGCCGCCGTGTTTGTTAGGCGCGGACACGAAAGCGAGACGTCGTCGTGACGCGCTGGTATATTTACGCGACGTGTGCGTTTACGGCAATACGCGCGTAGATCTGGTGGGGAGGGTAGTGGGTATGGCGATGGTTACGGTTGGTGGTGGGGAGGCGGAGGGGAATGCGTAAACTGCGTCGTAGTAGTAGGCACGTCGCGGCGGCCGGTGTACAATTACGTACGTGTGTGTATGTAGGCCGACGGCCTCGTGCGGCGGCGGCGGCGGCGAGGAGGGTATTTATTATATACGGCGCGCGGGCGCGACTTCGGCGGCGGTTGGTAAAAATCGATAGTTTCGTCCCTGTCGGTCGCGCGACCCACCCCCGCGCGTCCATCTCGGTGAGCGCCCGCGTTGAATGAAGCGTCTGGCCCCCGTGTGCGTGTGCGTGCGTGCGCACGTACGTACGTGTGTGTGTGTGTGTGTGTGTGTACACGACCCACCGCCGACTACCCCACCGACGCCGTCCCGCCAACCTAGTTTTACACGTACGCGACGTCGCCGCCGCGCGCCTCGGTGTGCGTTATCGATTTTACGAGGGCGTCAAAACAACGCAACGTGATTCCAACGTGGAACGCTCTATTCTTCGACCATATACCCGACGGACGCACCCTGCCGTGCGTCCGTTTACCGCGCGCGCGTTTCGCCAGTTAGCCAACGGCCCCCCTTTCTACCCCGGGCACCTGTCCAACGGCCACTCCGAACCGTTTACACGATATCGCGCACGCGACGTATTACGTTCCTATTTTTGCGTATTGTTATTAAACAGCGATAGAGAGATACCACGAATTTAACGTCCGGCTCGTGAACGAGCAGCCGTACGCGCACCACCGGCGCGTACTACACACGCTGTATCGGGTATTTCGTACTATAAATAATTTACCGAAAAAAATTCGAAAAAAAATTTCGATAATTAATATCTCGTTGCGGTTATATACGCGTCGCGCGGACCGTCACCGAGTTTTGGGTCAACGTTCGTCCGCGAACGACCGTCGATAACATAAACTGTTTGGAGGAAATTTTCAGCGTTTACGAGGGAAAGAAACAATCTGTATCGTCCCGAACAGATGGACGGTTCAACGGTGTCGTTCCAACTTTTGGTAAAAACTGTTCGGGATGGGGCGGATTTAACCGTCGTTTTTATAGTCGGCAAATGACTCCGCGTTAAATTTCGCTCCGCGGCTCCGACCCGCCATAAACATTACACGAAGCTAAATTTTTTTAAAACTTTCCCTCGAAAATCAATATAATCCGTATTTTATAAATAACGCCATTCAAAAGTTTTATTTTCCAAAATGGACGTTTTTATTACCAAAATAATACCCTACGCGTATTTACGAACGTGACGTTAATCTTCTCGAAAATTTATTTAAAAATCATCGAGAAACCCCAAATAGGAAAAACGCTAGGGCCACAATATGTTCGAAAACCACGACTTTTACCGTTTTATAAAATAAATACGCGACGAAAATGAAATTTCTACAATCTATGCGTAACTGAACATTTTAGAAGCGTTATTATTCGTATATAATTACGTATTTATATTCGTAAATTCTTTTTTAGATTATTGTACGTCAAAATTATTTATAAACACTATAGAAAATTATTGAAAACCTTTCCAATTAAATTTTTAATTTATTACGTAATTTGTTTTAACTGTTTCCCGCAGTTTCTCCGTCAACTCGCGTGTTTTTACGTGGGTATATACGTAATATGTGCCTACCTATACATCATTTTATTAAAACAAAACTTTTAAGTTCGCTACTGACCAAAGGGGAAATTCAATATTTGCCGCCGACTCTCAAATTTTCTATACAAAAAACCGGGTATTGTATCGTTCGGCATATTATCGTCGACGAAATTACGACATTGGCGAAAACTACAAATAGTTCGACAAAATTAAGACGTTTGCGAACCGGTATTTTCTCCGTAATTTCCGTTGTTCGTAAACAAAAAAAACGAACCGTACAATAAGAATCGAAAATATATTTTTCGTGATTTCGCGGCCGGACATTTGTCCGTGATCCGAAGCTCCGAGAGCGCGCGCGCGTACGTGTTAATACCGTTCTATATATATATATATATATATAATGACGTTGTTGTTACGCGAAAACCGTAAGATTGTTCTGTTCGCCGGTCACTGACGGGAGGGAAGCAACGAAACGGACAAGTACTGAACCCAAAACAGTTTTCGTTTCCCTATACACGTAACCGAAGTTTTCGCGTGAACGACACGACGGCACACGCGGGCGGGTCCGTCGGTTGAGTGTAAAGTAACAAATATCCGCGTACATAAATATATGACAATAATAACAATATTATATCGTACGCCAGCGCGCTCGCGCGAGCGCGCGTGTACGTAAAAATAATAATATATATTGTACGACGCTATGGAAAAAATGTTGTTTTTGTTGTTGTTGTTCGTTCGCACGGTTCAACGGTCAACATGACCCGTACGGCGCGCACGAGAAGGCTACGGCAGCGGCGGGGACGCACACGCATGCGCGCCACTTGTTTACATCGGTTCCTATACACGAGAATACGCGCTGATTAATCGTCGTCACACGAACGCGCACGCACGCGCGAAAAATAACAACACACACATACATACATACATACGCGCGCGCGCGCACACGCACGCACACACACTAGAATACATACAGTGGTGGCGCTTACGTATCCACATGACTTTTCCGCGAAAAATGTTTTCCATTAACGATAATAATAATAATAATAATAATAACGACGACGACACGGTGTATACTTCTATAGCGACGTTTACAACAACAACGTTGACTGCGCCGTCGTCCGTTCCGCAGTGGTCAGCAACGATCGACATCGCCGAAGGGGTTTTTCGCCGATTTTCAACGCATCTCGTCGTCGTCGTTTAGTAGTACGTCGTAAACGCCGTCCGTTTACTACTTCGTGCGAGTGTGTGTGCGCGCGCGCACGCCCGCGTTTCCCGTAATCGTTTTGTTTACCGTTTTTCGAAAACGATACCGTAATCATTTTATACTTGTTAAATACCGTCGTGCGAGTGCGTAAAACGTTATTATTGACGACGCGTTTATTGTTAATAAGTGAAGAACGCGCGTGATTTCGGTGTCCGTCCTAGTCGAGTTCGTTCGTTTTTCGCGTCTTTTAAAACGCCCTTGTCCGCGTCGCACGTGAATACGCACGCACAAATGCGTGGGGTCGTAACAACTCGTAATTTTATTGTCAGTCTCGTCATCGTCCTTATTTTTACTTTTGTTATTGCGAGAAATAATCGTAACATCAAGTGTATGAACGCGAAACGGGGCGATTCGCATATGCGACAATAATAATAAAACAAAAGTCGCGTGCGTGTGATATAACGTCGTTGTACTTACGAGCGCGTGTGTGGTGGTGCCCGTCGTCTTCGCGTCGCGCGCCGCGGCCGTCGACCAGAGTCGTCCCGTCGTCGCCGCCGCCGCCGCCGCTGCCGTCGCCGTCGTCGCACAAATTCGAGACGTATACGCTCGGTGAACGGTGTCGTGTCATGTCGTCGTCCGCGTTCTCCGTCCCGGCGACAGTCGATCTGTCGTTGTTGTCGTCATTGTAGTAGTTTCACCGCTGGTCAGGCAAAAGCCGCCGTGGCTCGTGGACAAGAAAAAAGTTCGAACGCGGGGAACACGAGAACCGTCAGATATGTAAGTTGTTGTTGTTGTTGTTGTTGTTATGATGTTATTGCGTGTTATTTTATCACCGATGGCGGTGTGTGTGCGTGCGTGCGTTACGCATGTAGCGCGCGCGTGTGTGTGTGTGCCATGACGGATGTCAAAAAAAAATTGGGAAAATTAATTAGAAAATTGTTTTTATTTTTATGGAAATGAAAGGATATCGGAAACGCGTGTGTGTTTGTAAACATGATAAAATGTAGGTAGGTAGGTAGGTAGGTAGTAGACACGCGTACACACACACACACACACATACATGCCCTTGACATAACTGGCCAATGTTCTTGAATGGATAGGTACCTTCTTGACGCGGAACCTACATCTTATTACGATATCTCTTTATAATTTCGTTTATAAATTATTAATTTTCTACGACGATTGTCCGACGTTTTTTCCTACAGGTCGTCGTCATTCGTTATATTACATAATTTAATTGATCGAACTAACAAATTGTTTATGGTTTGTTACTGTCTTCATCTAGGTTGAACTGTTGTTTTGTGTGGACATTATCGAACATAAGTGTTATCTGTCATGTTGTCATACAATAATCTCTAGGCATAGTTTACTGAATACATCCGGACTGAAATGTTTTTGCGTCTTCAACAATATTGTTATACATACACTTACGTTTCTCATAAACGTTCAAGTATAATCCTAACATTGTTACAATCTGTTCTATTTAAAATCTTTTGTTCATACATTTATCACATATAAGTAGGTAAGTTCTTATTGGGATAAAATAGTCGTTTTCCTCGATATATTTAAAAACGTGTCTTTGGGTCTGTTGTTTACAACTTAGGCATTGAATCGTAAGTAATTGTTATTTTGTGTACTTTAAAAAAAAAATTGAATCCGTACCAGATAAAAACCGATAACAAATGTTTCTTGATAACTGCGTTCTTAATGATTATCATATCTAGTAGTCATGTACTATATTAATTCTTAAAAGTCAACGTTTCATTTATCAAAAGTTTTTTTTAGTATTTTATAAAGAAATTTTTCGTACTTAATGAACTTTGTCGTATATTTTTTGAAATTATTGGAAAAATACGTATGTACCTAAATACTACTTGTGCCATGATCTATTCATAATGATTATGTTACAATTTTTTTCAATCTATTGGTGTTAATGATAACATAAGAACTCGGGTATAGTCGTTATTAGAGTAATTAAAAATTATGAGTTTCAACTAAAATATTTATAATTTGTTAATTGATAATTAGATGGCTATGTAGTCATAGTTATGAATGATATTTTCTAGGTATATGGGCTAAATGAATTGAAATAAATCAAATATTTGTCATGATTATAAAAAAATTATGTATGTCGAGGAATTTTGTGATAAACCAATGTGTATATTTAAATTTGTTTTTTATAATATTCTGAATGACATGTGGAATGTATTGATTTTCGATGTCTCATAGTGACATTGTTTTTCATCTTGAACTTATCCTTGTTAATGTAAGGTTTGTGCATAACACCATTTTAATTTTGTTTTATTAAAATACAACATAATATTGACAAATGAAACTAAATAATTTTGAGTTAGATTAAAAATAAACATTTTATACGTTATTGTTAAAGTAATTTTAAGCCCACTTTAAAGAAGTTAGCTTAGCTTACGATTTATTTAATTTTTCGGTCTTATATTTTATTTGCTTTGGTAGAACATATAAATTGAAATGTTGTATGTTTACATACAAAATGTGTTTACCATATTAACAGTATGGAGCTAAACTTCATACTTAGTGTTCAATTTTACAAAAGTTTCAGCATTGTGATTAAGTTTACTGCTTTTTTATGTTTGGTTTTAATGCAATATTCTTGTTAGGTCGTATTTTTAATTTATTTCAAATCAGTTATTTATTAATGAATATTTGTGTAGACAGGCGTAAGATTTTAATGTAAAGAAAAAACACAAAATTATAGGTTGGTATATTAAAATTGGAGGTTGTTAAGATTACATTTTAATAATTCTTATTTCAATATTTAATATTCGTGAGTAAAATTAGGTATAGGCACCGTTATATATTATGTAGAGATAGTGATCTCTATCGGTCAGTGTTTATTATACATAGCGCACGACCTAAGAAATTATCATCGTTTTTAATAGGTACATTATTGGCCTGTGAAATTCCCATTGCCTACGTTTAGGTGCATATAGTGTTGATTATTTTGTTTATGATAAGAATTTTATAATATCCCAAAATACCCAAGTTTCACTCTAATATTTCTTGACCTGCAGGTTGCAATCAGTGTTGAGAATATATTATTTTTATTAAAATTAATTATTTTTCTTCGACTAGGCTGGTTTTCTTCCTAATACTTGCTGAAGTATAATTAAAACACAATGTAGGTATATTATGATATGTCTAGCAGTAATTTAAAAAAAAAAATTACCGTGTCGTTGCTAGATATAATATTTCATTTTAATCTATAAACGTATTAATTAACGAGTTTTTTTTTTTTTTAGAAATTTAAAATGAACATGTTGCAAAATACTGACCTGCTTAGACCCAGAAATGCTATGGCTGGTGTTGTTAAAATTGGATATTTGAAAAAGAATAAAAGTATGAGGAAAAAGTTTTTCGTTCTTCGAGAAGAGACTGCACACAGCGGGCCTGCACGCCTCGAATACTATGAAAGTGAAAAGAAATGGAGAAATAACGCATCACCTAAAAAGTATGATATAATTTATACATAACTATATTATATACGCTATTGAGATAATAATGTTATTAAATACTTTTGTTTTGGTTTTGTTTTTTTTCTTGTTAAAATTTAGAGTAATCGTATTAAAGACCTGTTTCAATATCGACAAACGTGTAGATTCACGCACTAAAAAAACTTTAATATGTTTGTACACCAAGGAGAATTATTTTTATATATTATTCGATAGCGATAAAGAACTTGATGAATGGCTGGATCTAATGTTGGTTTTACAACGTGTCACTAAAGATGTTGGACCCAATGACGCGATTAAGGAACCTTTTGGTGCGTACAAATATATTTGTCAGTATTGCAGCATGATTTAATATATGTCGTTTTTCAGAACATATATGGCACATCACTATATTAAAAAAGGAATTGGGAATGAATGCGAATTTATTGGGCATGACCGGACTCTGTTTGTGTGATAACATGGTGACAATTATGAAGTATCCAACTAAATCAAAAAAACAAAAGACCACAGATATAATGGTAAATATTGTCTGTTGTTCAAAATATTATGGTAATTGCATTGGAATGACAAAATAATGACTACCATCACTTATTTTAATTATTTTCAGTTAACATGTATTCGACGCTGTGGAGCTTTAGATACATTCTTCTACATGGAAGTGGGACAAAGTTCTCCACTTGGTTCTGGTCATATATGGATGGACACATGGAATGCTGAAGTGGCAAAGAGTATTCATGAATCTATAATGGGTGCAACTAGTCGAACCCATGATCCCAAATTTAGAATGAGATCATCATCATTTAATGAAGGATCCCGACTAATCAACTGTTCATCAAGACAACGCTCTAGTTTTTATGGTAAATGTTTACATTATTGGTTTCTTTTGAATTTATTTTGAGTTTTTTTTTTAATTAATAACGTGTTTTAATAATACATTTTAGACGAGAATAACCCTGGGCTTCGGTATAAAAATAATAGTTCCTCAACATTAAATAATGGCAATGTTGATTTAGCTCGAACAGGTAATAATAATAATAATATAATAATTAAATTACTAAGATATCTGCGAATTTAAATATTTAATCAAATCATAAAACTACATTTTATTCGTTATATTTTTTTAAACAATGAACTTTGTTTTTATATTCAGAATTTTTATCTGTATGAAACAAAAACTTAACTATTGGGTATTGACTAAAAGATTAATAATTAACTATGTTTGTGCTGCATTTTATAATTTTGAATTATTTGCTTAGTATTCGATTATAACGTGATCAATAGTTTTAAATGCGCCTTTAAATGAAACAAAATTAGTTTAAAGGTATGGTTTTAGAAATGATGGAAATTATTATGAATTTATTTTTAGTAGTTTTTTTAGTGAGAGCTATTAGCTATTATTGATTTTTCACTGAATGACTCGTTGAAATATCAATAATTTGTGACAAGTTTATTTTTCTTGGAAAATACATTACACCACTGTTTAAAGTTTCATTTAATGATGTCTTCTTGATCGATTGAAAAGTAAAAGCAGTCTCAATACATTATGTAATATTCATGAATTTTTAATATTTTTCTAAATTGTTTCAAAAAAATGTTAAAATTTATATTTCTCTACAGTTTTTGTAAATTATCATATTTATTACTACGATATTTTAATTAAAAAATAATATTACGTTTCTTGAGACATAAAGTTAATATTTATATTTTCAGTTTATAAAACATAGGCTTTATAGTTTAATAATTAAATAAATTTATAAGTTTGTAATTATTTTATTTATTTAAAATTAGAAATTATGTAATATATTGATTCTAGAATACAACAATAATGTTAAGAATTTGTTATGGTAACATATATCCTAATAACCTATAACCCAACTTATGTAATTTTCATCTTTTGCTAAATAAATTTAGAATTGTACATCTTAAACAACACAATAAACAAAAAATCTTGTGTTTGTCAAATTTTGTCAAATTTTTATTTTTATTTATTATAGTTAAATTACTAATAAACTTAATGATAGCATTTATAGTCAGTTTAAATTGTAAAAAGTATAATAATGGCGTTTTAAAAATCTAAACTTAGTTTAATAATAAATAATTTTTCAGGATCAGTTAGACAGCGTTGTGATAGTATGCCATTACGACCGCGCACCATAAGTGAAAATACAACTTCTTCGACGCGTTCCTTCAATGGAATTTTATCTCCTAAACAGGCCTTCCACAAAGGTTGTAATTGTGTTTCTGCCTCCTCCTCGTCAGTATCAGAGTATGTTGCAAACATTGGACATTAAATTAGTTTAATGAATTTAATAATTCGTCTATTCATTTTAGAATTAACGACTATGTCTTGAATACTTGGGATGCCTCACAATCAAAGTCTACAGATACTACTGATGGAATGCCTTCGTTGTACATGAATCTTAGTGATCAACGGTCTGCAATTCTTGAAGAAAAGCAAGAAGATTTTGTTTCGTATACTCCATTAGATTTAGGTGATTTTGTTGTTTTATATTAATAATTCTTCAGTTAAATATTAATATAAGTAAATGTTTCTATGTCTACTTTTTGTCTTATAGAAGAAGAATCTATGAGGCAGACGAATGATAGCAATGTTAATAATAATATTAATTTGATTAACAACAATATCATTGGTAATAGATCCAGTTCCTCTTCTCAGGTTAGTTTATTAATTTATCTTTTTTTTTTAGAAATGCTAAAATTAATAAAAGATTACGCAAAAGTTTGTATATAAATTAGTTTTTTAATTTTCTTCCTTGCTTTGTGTTCCCAGCTATTTAAGGTTGGCCATCTTGGTCCTCAACCCTTACTTCACCCAATCTTCCATTATCATTTACACATACATCAGCAGTCCTCATATAATACTCAATTACGTTCATCTTCTTCATCTTTGGTCTTTCTCTTTTTCTACACTCACTTCCATAACCATTCTTATTGCTTCTGAATTTTCTCCTCATAACATGACCAAACCATCTAAGTCTATTCTTCCTCATCAACCATAATCGACGCAATTAATTTTCTAATCAATTGATTATTATTCAATTAGCTAGAAAGTAAGCATTTAATTAACATTTAAATGTTTTGTTGTATTTACAGACAGGTTCTTGTTGCGACTCAAATAGCCCGTATGGTTCGCCCGTCAATGTAGATGATCATTCGTATATTCCATTAAATCCTGGTTAGTAAATAGTCAACGATTGTTTGTTTGATAACTTTGTTCAAAAGCTTCAATAATTTATACATATATTCATTACTTCTTTAGGTGTATCTGAAACGTCGCCGCCTCCAGATGGATATCTTCCGATGAAACCAGGATATACGTTTTGTAATTATGTGTCGATGGAAGGACATAATAATTCTAAACAAGGTAAATTTTATTACCTTGTCATTTTTATAAAATATTGATTTGTTTATAATACAACATTTTTAATGTACCTATATTATTGTGGTTCAATGTGTGGTCTCTTAATTGTGTCAGGATTTAGGCATGATCTACTACCTGATTAGTTAATAAAACTTCAATATAATTATATATTTTTGTACACATATGTCTTACTAAATTTTGTATACATTTATAAAAGTATTTTTCGTTTATTGTAGAAAATTTAATAATTGAAAAAATTAAATTGTCAAATACAGTTGTATTATATGTATGTATATATGACAGGGACTTGATCGTTTTTTTCCTATCCTAATTTTAAAAAATATATAACAATTATTTTGCGTATTTAATGATTTATTCTATCAAAACTATTATTTTTTGGGTTGTTCAAAACAATAACAATTTACTAACTGTTGTTGCAATCCTATCGACGTTTTCTTGTAACGTTGAAAATCATGAAATGTGCGTGAATTGTATGAGTTGGGATAGCGGAAAAAGAATACTGCGATTAAAATAAAATTTAAAATTATTTTGAATAATTGTTCATGATTAAAATTAATCTCATTAATTAATAATAAGACACCAAATATATAATCTACTGTTGTAGGTCATACACCTAACCAATCAAAACATAACAATTATAGATTGTCAAATATATACTGGTAGGTCACATACTATACCATAGTATTTAAAAAATTTTAATATTAATATACAAGAATAGACTTGCAAGACTAAATTAATTTTAATAATATAAAGATGTTTTTAATTTTATCACGAGTAATTTGTTAATAAGTTTGTTTTAAAAAATTGTAAATAACGATATACCGCTGTATATTTTTCTTCGTTTTATTAAAAATTAAAATTAGTCATTTGAACAATTATAAAATAGCTGACCAAATGCTAGATTAATAATTGTAACAGACTGTAGGTTATACAACCATATTATTAATCATAACACTTGTAAATCCCTCGTAAATTGGTAGGTCACACGCCAGACCATAGCTTTTAAATGTTGTAAATTATTATACAAGATAGATTTAAAAGATTTTTAATTTAGTAGGGTAATTTTTGTATTGTATCTCGTGTAATTTAATTCATTAATTACGTTGAATACTTTAAAATGCCCTTTTTGAGGGTAAATTTATTTTTCAATGTTATTGCTACATTCATTTTTTTGTCATCGTTTCATGGGAAAAAAACTACTTAAGGCTATGAGAAAGGCCAGTAAAATAAGTTTAGTTACCCACATTATTTTGCTGGCTATCCAGTTGTGTTCTTTCAAGGCCCTGAGTATAATTTTAGTAATTTTAACATTGTAGGTCATACGCTAGACCATTCATCATATTGTAAATCTTGTAGAAAACCTGTAGGTCATACGCTAGATCATTCATCATATTGTGAATCTCACTAAGAATGATAGGTCATACACTGTATTATAGTATTTAAATGTTAATATTTAAGTAGTGTAGTTATTTATGTTTTATCTTAAGTAATTTAATCCATTAATTACGCCCTAAGTACAATTTATATATGATTTAAAGATTAAAATTTGACAATAATGATACTTCTCTATTTTCGATTTATTGTGAAATAAAAACTTTCTTCTAATTAATATAATGCTTGTAGATCATGCGTAGAACTGGTAGGTCACACACTGTACCACAATCTTTAAATGTAGTTTACAACAGTAATATAATGTACGGGTATTTTTTCAACCTTTGCTTTATTATAAAATGGAGTGTTGTACATTATTATACCTCAAAGATTTTTTTTTAAATTTCAGAAGTGTCATAAAATGATAGTATATACAATGGAAATATATTTTAACTAATTCGTTACATTTGATGTCATTGAGACCCATTTCTGTTTTAATTTTTTTTTTTTTAATGTACTAAAATTTTATTTTAGTCAGAAAATTTTTGTCTACATATTTATTTTTAAATACGAGTAACTAATTAAATGTTTTGGTTATCTATATGTATCCTTTTGTTATGTTTAATGTGCTACACTTATTCAGTACCACATATTAATGTTAAGTAAAATGAAACATGTAAAATCGATCAGTTTATTCTATTCATATAATATTCTGATATTTTTCATATTCAATTCTGATAAATAAAATAAAAATATAAATAGCGTGTTTCTACAAAATATTAATGAAATGTATAATTCTTAATATATATTTCCATCATGTTAAATAAAATTCTGTTATATTATAAAGTTATGAATTTGATTAATAAAAGTTAAGTATTATTAATTATTCTTGGATTAAGTAGCGCTCTATGTTTGGATTTTATTATAGTTTTTGTGGAGGGGTATGCATAGTTCATTGACATTGTTATTACAATAATAATTATCGCAAAATGACTGATTATTTGGAACTTAATTCAGTATGCCATAGGTTTCCTACATACCAGACGGTTTTTGTTAATTTGTGTATGTCTATTCGTTTTTATACGTTTAAGTAATCTGTGTTATTAAAACAGACGCAGCTGATATGTCTCAAACAGAATCTACTGTGCCTGAAGGTTATGTTCCTATGGCACCTGTGGGTAAAATATCCGACTATGTGTCAATGGACTATAAACAACGATCTATCGAATCTGGAACTCCCTCCACGGATACCCGTTTTTCAGACATACATTTGGATAAAGTTTGTGCATACCTAACCCCAATCGAGTATGAAGGACCCCATGAAAGGCCCACTAGAGCTTATTCAGTTGGTTCTAGACCTGTTGGCTACAAAGATAACATCGACAAGTATGTATAAACGAAAGAATTTTAAATAAAAAAATGTTTATTGAAATGACAATTCATTTTTAGATTAAATGCTGATCAGATGAGAGCACGTGCATTCTCAGTTGGTAGCCGTGGTCGATTACCCCCCACTGGATTAACACGCAACAGCTACCAGTCTGGTTCGACTAGTATGTCTGAACAAAGTGATAGTGGCGATCGTATGGAAATAGATTTTAGTTGTAACTCAAAATCGCGCCTACATTATTCGGCGACTTGTCGCACTCTATCTGCTCAGACACCAGCAGATCTGTCACCAAGATCATCACCAAACCTTTGTTCTTCTCCTGATGTATCATGTACTCATAGGTCAACCGGTCGTTCTCCTCCAAAGTCCATAGTACCCTCTGTAGATGTTAAAAGGTCATTGTCTGGAGTTGTACACGGCATTTCCAGATCACCTCCAGCGTCATCGCATACATATTTATCACCTACATTGGAAAGGGTTTCTGAGGTACCTGGTGTCGAAGTTTCTGACGGGTACACGGCGATGAAACCTGGACAGGGATTATTTTCTTCTGAAACGTATGTAAATATTGAATAATACTTGGAGAGAATTTAATCTATTTAAGAGTTACCTGTCTCAAATTCTTTTTTTTTATTTAAAAAAAGCTAAATACCAGAGGTATAATGAATCTTAATAATTTTAAAAAAAATTATAAGCAATCATATATAAATATATATAATAGTGCTAAGCAAGGAAAAGAAGAATCAAATTCTTGTTTAATTTACTAATTCGCACATTTTCGTCATAAGGGTCTTAATTGTTTTGCACACATTAGGTTTTGAACTAGGTCGATCGATAATTTTAAAACAAGTTATAGACATATAGTTATAATCATGATAACATGAAAATTTCTATAATTTTTAATTGACCAAAATATATAATGTTTGTTGTTGTTATTATACTATTGTTGTGTTATCGTTTAAACATACGTAATTTATGTTTTATAGTACAAATGTAGCGTTGGAAGAATCAAGTAAAAAAAATTACGTAAACGTATGGGAAGCAGCGAGTAATACATTTCCATTAATGAAAATGATCGGTGGACTGAATTGGAAAAAAAACAAAAAGCGTAGCGCTACGCCAGTCCAGGAACAACCTTCCACGCCTGATGATGGAGTTGATGAACCAGACAATTACACGACCATTAGGCCAGGAAGTTGTATGATTCCAGTGCAAACAGATAAACGGATTGGCCAGCATTCTGATGTGGTATTGGACGCCCTTCGAGATGGTTTTGCTGATCTCATTGTCTCATCAACACCATCGTACAATTCTCAAAACCATCCTCAGTCTACCGATAACTCTATTTCTTCGCTAGATGGGTAATTATATGTAATTTTTTTATAGTTTGTGATGTAAAATAAATAATATTTTAATTTAATTCAAATATTTTATTCACTGGTAGAGAGATTTTCATCTCTTGGTGTTAAACAAATATGTTATGTAATTTTTGTATGTACATTTTTACCGTTTTGTTCTTTTTATTTTATTTTAATTAAATAAATAATACGTATTTAGGTAAAAATATAGTGTTATGCCTTATAAGTATATTATAATTAATATATATGTTCGGCATCAAACGTATAACATTTTTCTAGGAGAATTGTAATCAATTGTATTATTCGGAGGTAATTTTTCTAAACAAATATTTAAACTTTGATGGAGAATTTTCATGAAATGTTTTTAAAAATGTAATATCTTAATTTATATCTTTTAATCTTTAGTAAATATGTTACCAGTATATAAAATCAGTACGAACTTGCGCTATAAATAATACGTATAATTATAGAATTTTGAAATAAAAAATTTTTAATTGTCATGTTTGAAAAGCGTAATAAATTATCGTTAATTTTTTGAAATTGATATTTAAAATATCCGATTCAATATTTTTCTGTTTTTGTCGAAGTGAAGTTATAATATACGTTTAAAGGAAACTATGACAGAGAGGGAAAAGTTAAAGGGAGAGAAAGTTTAGGGAAATAGAGAAAATATCTTGAATATAAAAGCGATAGAAAAGATTTAACGTTCAAAGAATTATGTGTTTAGATTATATAGGCAATTATATTAATGTAATCGGGTAATTTAAAATATCAAATAATTATAACTACTCAGTTTTTCTAAATAATAATAAAAATTAATATATTTATATTTTAAATTGTAATTGAATTAAATTTAAATTTTAAAACTAAATTAAGTATATATATATATATATATTAGAGGCGAAAAATAAAAAATAAACCTTATAACCAGACATAGTCAATGTACGCAAATAAGACTGAAGAACTGTTCTGGGAATATAATATAATACCCACTTTCTCCTTCCCCCTATAGCTAAGTATTGTATTTATTTAGGCTTTTATTAAATTTATTGATTATTCTGTCTGGATTAATTGATTTTTTAATTTGTACGTTTCCTAAAACGAATATAACGCAAATTATAGTAAATGAAATAGTAAATAACAATAGTAAATAAAACAAAAAATCGTCAGGTTTGTGTGTGTTTATTATATATGCACATGTAGTGTTGATGAAAATTATATGCCAAAATGTATCTATGTTCATCATAATGTATGATGTGAGTGATATCTTCTATCGATTAGAAAATGTGTATGTATATATGAAAAAAACCGTATCGTATTTTGTTTGATCTAAAATACTTATGTTGTTTCCTCTCTCTCTCTCTCTCTCTCTCTCTCATTCTCATTCTCTCTCCTTCTTTCTCTCTATCTCCCTCTCTCATTCTCTTTTTCCGTGTAATTATGTTATTTTCAATTAAATAGTCTCTTAAGAGTATATATATATACTTGGAATGATTATTTTCTATAAGTAGTCCAAAAGAATATTATGTTTTTATTTTAAAAAAAACCTTGAATTATGTTGTTATTTGTTATTTTTTTCTAATTCTTCGTAAAATATATGTTGTTTAACTTTTACATATATTTGTATGTATGTATACTTACTGAACCTAATTATATATATAAAATAACACATAAACAATTAACTAAATTATCTCAATTAAACAAATTCTTACCACTTATAAGTTTTATTATTGTTGTTATTAAATATACACATACATACACACACACATACTGAGAGAGTACTGCCACTATTGTATAAGAATAAGCAACCCAATTGTTTGCTTATTGACCATCCCTTCCTCTCCCTTGTCCTGCCAGCCTACCATATTTGCCCTCTACTTCCCCTATGACCCTATCTAAACTATTAAACGTAAGTTTTATAATTTTTTGTTTTCTTAAATTATAATTAAACGATAAATAATAAAATTATATATTTACCTTCTGTAAAAGTGTGTTTAGTCTTTTTGAGAGTTAGTTCAAAAATATTAAATGGAGTAAATAATATTTTTATCGTTTATTTTTTGTCTTTTTTTTTTGTTTTTTTATATAGATAAATTTTGTTGTAGCAAGTGTATTTGTGTTTAAGGGAATTTTCTGAATAATAGAGAATTATATAAGTGCTATAAATTGTTTCTTTATTTTTTGTTTTTTTGTTTTTTTTTCTTTTTTTGGAATGTAGGGGTTTTTGCCAATTATTAGAAGATACACGAACAATATCGCTCCTTTTTTATAATAATAATTATTTTTTATTTATATTTGTTTTTTTGCTCACATTCCTCAATATTGTTTTCCTAATTATATATGATATATACATTTATTTTTTTTTTTACCGCGCAAAAAAAATTTTTGAAAATAGATAAATATGTTATACGAATAACTATATATAATATAATGATACACTCGCCTTTATAAATATATAAATGATTAAATAAATAAAAAATGTGTTAAGTTTGACTTTTTTCTATATAACGACTTATTCTTGTGATCACTGTATTTACTGTATTTAAATAAATATGTCTAGACAAAATAATATTGCGCGAGAACTATATAGATATATATATACATTTTGTAATAATATTGATTATTTATTTTGTGACAATATTTTCGTTTTAATTAATAAGAAAAATAAAATGTAAATAGCGTTGTTCGTATACATTAGTGCATAATGCGATTGTTTTTAAATATGAAAATACGGCCATACGTCGAATATTTAAAAGAAAAGAAAAACAATTGCCGCGAAATTTAAAAAAAAGTCCCGTCGCTCTTGGTTATTCCGTACTTAGTTGTTGGGAAAAAGCCCGAAGTTCGCTCAAACCGAACGTGCCTACGTTTTTGTCGAACGTAAAAAACCATTTCGATAGCGGCTTCCCGCGTCCCTTTCATCTCGCCCTACCACGATCGCGTCCGTTATTCCGGCGAACTTTGTTCGTGTCGTCGTCCTCGCAATGGTTCGTTGAATGAAAACAACGGTCTCGGTTGAGACTTGACTGGTGGCGAAACGTGTAGTTTCGGAATACGGCGGAGTTGGAGAACACCAATTACTGGACAATAAAAATCTCGATTTTGGGTTACTATTTGAAAGATTTTTTTTTTTTAGCGCGATAGAGATACGTAAACGTTATCATACGTGCTTCGAATTAGGACCCGAATAATGTGTTCGTTCTTCTTCCTTCGTCCGGCGGGCGACCAGCGGTTTTTCGTCGCCTATGATCGGGTTACCTGGGGGGAGGGGGGACGGTAATCGTTTTCGCCACCCCGGTTCGTGTACGTTGCTTTTCGCTGATTGGCTGAACCACACGCGGTTATACGCGTACACGAGACGATATACCAGTAGTCGAGGCATGGTGTCGTACGTGCCCAGATTTATTCGTTTCACTCGCGGACGGTCTTTATTCGGATCGACGAACACTATTTCGCAGGTACTTTTCCCGTCGAGCCAAATCGAGAAAAGTAATATCGATAAAGACTCGGCGGTGAAATGACGTTTTCGATTTGTTCGAAACCAAATTCGACGGACCGTAATTTTGTGTCGTTTTCGCGTCATCGGTTGAACGAAGAAGAGTTCGACGAAAGCGCAATATTGATTTACCAGGTAACGATCATCACCAGTGGCGTACTTAGACCCGAATTTCAGGGACGGGGAGGTTACTTTTAAAATAAATAAATCGGACGACCCTAACGAAACGGGACACATTACGCAAACGTTGATAAATTACTCGTTTTTAACGAACGCGTTTTATATATTATAACGTGTATCGAAGTTTAAAAATATATTTTAATTTTGGGTTGTTATTGACTAAAAACATACGTCTTGTGAGAAATAATTTTTTCCTTCAAATTTCCGAGGGTGGTGGTGGTGGTGGAAGGGTCCTGCCCCGTTAGTACGCCACTAATCACCAGCATATTAAACCTGCGGGGTACCGGACAGGGAAAAAACGCTACGCCGTTGTATACGCGCCGTCCGGTGGATGGAACGTTACCGGAACAATAAAAAAAAAGCGTCGCCGCGTAGAAATATTTCGCGTGTCCCAACCGTCGTACCCGGTTTACAGACGGTCCGGTTTTTATTTCGCGACGGTCACTCGTCGTGCAATCACGCGCCAAACGGCGTATATTGTGGCGAAACGCGTTCCGGACGTGTTCGCGTCACGGTGTTTACGGACGGGCCGGCGATTGCCGAACGTCTAATGTTCGTCAGCGTGTACGCGTTTTCCGTAAACAAAACACGGTTCCCGGACGCGGCGAAGTTGTGACCGTTTACGAGCGTAAACACTTACCCGACGGCGAAAAAACGATCGGGTTCTTCTTTATACGCGCGCGCGATTCCCAAATCGGAACATATATCGTCGGGAAGAATACTGCGGCGGATAATTCGCCAAACGGCAGAAATAGGTCTTACCGCGTTTTTGTATGTACGTTTTTTATAATACGCGCGTATTTGTTTACGGTAACGACCCCTCCCCGGACGAGTTTCGACTCTAACCTAACCCGGCGACCTGCGCCAATAACGTATACGGTGCGTACGATAAAACGCGCGATAAACCGCCGGGGTGTCGGTTCTGGCGAACGGGAATTTTTCAACCGCCGTCGGTTTACGTTTTTCCCGCGACGCGCGTTCGGCGGCGGCGGCGGTGGCGGCGCGTGTGCGCGCGCGTAGGCAACAATTACATCGCGTTACACAAAGTTCGGACGCGAGGAACCCTCACAGTTGTTCTCGCGGTCGCCGGCTGCCAGTGTCGCATTGTACCGCCGTCGTTCGCACTCGGGACCCGAGAGTTTGTCAACGCCGTTCGCGCGCTCGCGTATTATATGCAGGTACGCAATTTTTTTAAAAACGAAAACAGAAACGGCCCCAGCCAATAATGATCGCGATATTCGTCGGTTTTTGAACTTCGGAATACGCCAACCGCGTGACCCCCAAGTACTATGTACACGTGTCTCGCGATTAATTTTTATTACGTACGGAGTACCATGCGTCCGAGTTTAGTTTAGTTTCGGTCAAGTTCGGCGTGTGTGTGTGTGTGCGCGCGCGCGAATATCATCCGAACAGAGGTGTCGATAAAACGTATAAAAAAAAAATTAAATCGCTCGTAAGACTGGAGAGGTCGTCCGTGTGGACGATATTCCTAAAGAAGAACGTTAAACGATAAATATCGACTTAAACGCCGCCGAATATATTTTTGATTACGTCGTAGTTTATATTCGCGGACCCGTAATGAAAAAAAGTATTTTAACGCGAGCGGCGCTTTTTTTTTGTTTCGTTTTTCCCGAGTAATTCGCAAAAGGTCACGGGCGCTTGCAGCTGCAGCTATAGGTACATGGTCATGTGTGTGTGTGTGTGTGTGTGTATATATTGCTGTTGGGTAATATTAGAATCGGAATTCAATCGGTTAAAATAGAGGACCTATGACAATAATATAACTCCTTTATAGTCACACGGCGTTTTACGACGCTTTCAAAAAGTATAAAAATATCCCGGAACTAGGATTTAATTGTTTTTCGATCGTTTGACGAGTACATTTTGCCGACGTTTATTTTATTTAAAACCCATATTCGGTTTATTTGTGAATAGTATTTAAAAATACGCTCGAACACGTTATTTCATTATACGGTCGTTCATTTTACCGGGCCATTTTTCGACGTTTTTATTACCAAACCTAATTATTATAATTATTACGTCGTATAAATATATTCAATACGACCGTTCTTCGCGTTTTCGAAAACTACTTTTTTAACGATTAATGTTAAGTTGAATTCAACTGTAATTGAGGTGGTTCGCAATCGTATATATATATATATATAACGTATTGTACAAGTACTATTTATTCGCGAGTCTAAATGTGCAGTTTTTATTTCACCTTATATTTGCGTACACACCGAACACGCAGTATGGAAAATTTATACGCTTACGGTATTTGAACATTTTTAACGCATGTGCGACGAGTATGCGGCGTTTTAACTATTATTATTGAAAAGGTTCTATACACGTGAACACATATTTTATCAACTTTGAGAAGTGCCGAATACGTTTGAAAAAAACGCGACGAATTTTATTTTACGTATTACCGCTAATTCGGGCATTATATTTATTGGAAATTTTTTATACGTACGGTTAGATTTCGTATTCCGACAACGATTTTCGTCAATATTTCTGGTTTCTTCGTTATTTTTAACACGTTCGTTTTTTCTGTTCTCTTACGGTAACCACGGCGAAAAGTCAAACGTATCGAAACAAGTTCTATATATTTCTAGAAACGAAAAATCGCGTAAATGGCGTACCAAAATTAAATGGAAAATTCAAATTTTAAAATAATTTAAAAAAAAATACAAACCGAGTATCAATATACAAAAAAAAAATCCCGTAAAAGGGACGAAATAAAAAGTTTTATTTTACCGTAGTTACGTCGAATTTGTTTTAACACACGCCTAGTGTACCATAGTAAGCGAACAATTTTCTTTATTAAATATTTTTGTTTTCTTAATACACGCAAGTCCGAGATCACCTTTTTTTTTAAAAGGAACGAATCGGCAATACACCCACTGCCCCGAGTACGTCGGTGGACATTGCTTCGGGACAAGTCCGAGACCTCTATAAGTTATTAATTATTGTCAATATACGAACTCTGTCGTAACGCCCAATTCGCCAGACATTTCCATAGTTTTATGAAGTACATGCGCGCGGATTATCGGTGTCGCTTTCGAAATATGGGGATGACTCGACCGGCGTTAGCGACAATAAAATGTTTGTTCGTGAAACGAAAATACTACGTGTATAATATACGAATATCGTCGTTCGACAGGTAGAAAACGCGAAAATGGAATTTTTCTAATTGTAGTCTTTGGTTTTGAGTTCGAGATCGAACGAATAGAACGTATGAACATCCGTTTATTTATATATTATTAGAAATCCATTAAGATGAGCCCCACGTAATTAACTTTGTGACGTGCGATACAGGCGGTTTTTTTGTGGGTCACGTATATATACGTATATAATACGCTCGTACCACGCGGTAGTCTGACCCAGTAATATTGATCTCATTTCAGCATTGCCTCTTACGAGTGTAAATATATGTGTACCTCTGTCTGCGGTACACTACCCAAAATTTGTTTTAAATACTATTGTATACACACACGTGTATATCTATATGGTATATAATAATAATATATGTACCCGCACCCCTCACCGGAGCTGTATAATATGAAAGTACGCGATGAAATCAAAAACGATTTGTTTTCCACGATGGATTTTGACGTTTATTATGTTATAAAAACGGTACGACTTGCTCGTGTATGGGGGAAGGGGTTTATGTAAAATTATACTCCGTATTATATATATAACATGTTGACGCACGTTTCGTATATAATATACGAAAATGAAAAATGCCTTTAAACCGTACACGTTCCACGCAGTATTGTTTAAAATATCCATAAGTTCAACGTTATTCTAATTCCTAGTTTCGCGTCGCGGATTGAAATAATGACGATTACGCGTACGAACGTCGACTTTATTCGTACTCGTTGCCATCGATTCCTATTGTTTCGCTTTCGTATAAAAGAATGTTATTTTCAAAATAACCGACATTAAACGTGTTTTGGTCCCGTTCGGAGTGTGCGCAGTACGGGGTAAAAAAGAAAATTATACGCTTTACGCGCGATAAAAAAAACCTCTGTTACTTATATATATATATATGTATTCTATATTTTTACCCCGTGTGCGTTTCATTCTCGAATAGATACGCGATAAAACCGATCGAAATTTTTTATTATTAGGGCGCGGTGAAATTTTTATATAAAAACATTTACATTTACATATATTACAAAACTCGATAAAATGTATAGCATAATGATACGTTTAATATGTTCGAAATATATATAATATAATACAAGGTTAATATGTAGTACCGGAAAAATATACGTACGAATTTTTCGCGTTTTTTACGTAGAAAAGATTTTGTTATATATATATATGTGCGTGTATACGGAACGATTGTTTTATTCGCAATTTCGCCATACTGTTTTTATAACGCTAAAATCTAAAATTAGTAGTTTATATAGCTAATAAAATGCTAACGTATACGAAATAGTATAATCAGACTAGTCTGCTAATGCAGATTGTACCGCGAGATCTATATTTACCGGGTTCCTGTTGTTGCTAAACCTTCGAACATTAGATCACATCCACAATAAGCTTTTCGAGAAATTATTTCAGTTTAACGCCGGTTGTTCCATAATATATATATAGAGTAACAATCGCGCCTCCTTAAAAATAACGCGGCCGTTTCCATTTCCTGACTGTGTAAACCAATTCGCAACGTCACGGACGCAAACAAATTCACGACAACTCAGTTATCGTTCAATGTTACCGCTACGTTCGGTATAAAGATGACGTAAAGTCATAATAAACCCACGAATGTACGATAAAACCGAAAACAATATACGAATGATTCAATAGCGATTGTGATAACCACGGGGATTAATATAAAATTCTCCGCATTGATATACGTTTTTTAGGTTGACGGCGCGAAAAAAATTTTCGCGTTTGCCACGCGCTTATTTTGTAGGCCACTGCGTACGTGTAGCGCTGATAAGGCGTACGCGTATTTGAATCGATAAAAAAATCTAGAAAACTTTTCAATCAGTAGATAGACAGTAGTACAGGCGTGTTGTGTGTATACGTATATATGCACACACAATGATATGTATTCGTGATTATCGAAATTGTTCTATTGCACGCTATATGGTTGCTGCGGTAGCTCGTGCGCGTATTCTGTATATTTATATTACGACCGTCATGAACTGTTTATCGCAAAAAGCAAAATACGAATCGACCATTTTGAGAATTGAAACAATAACAACAGAATTATCTAAACATATTACCCACGTGTATAGACGACTCTACACATTTAAGTGGCTCTTTCTCACGCGCGTCGTTAGCAAACGGCGTACAAATTACAACACTCGAACCATTAACATAACGTTAAATATTTCGAACGCAGAACGAACGTTATCATCAACCTATAATATATATATTCGCGATTATCACGCGGAGTTACGTATGCAAAATACGGCCTACGTGTATTATATAATTTTTATTTACTTATTCCAAACATTGAAAACCGAGCGCTATTTTGGTGTTATCACTATTATCACTATCGCGATTCGCGATATATATATATATAAAATAAATATATATATATTTTATCGCGCTTATTATGTATCACGTATAACATCTACGGAGATTTTTATTATATAATATGACGTAAAAATTGAAAATTCTTTTATAACGGGTTTCCATTAAACCACGACCGAGCCAAGCAACTAAAAAATTAAAAATATATCCGTCTTAACTTAACGTGTAAACAAAACAGCCATTAGCCCACTAATAGATTTTAGAACAGGTCTGTTTACACGCGACGGATTAAATTCTTATATTTTTAATTATTTATGAAACGTGAGATTGATTTTAATTATGAATTCGTACCGTATTATATAACGGATACTTAAAAAGTATATTTTAAAAGAATAAAAATACAAACTTTCGAATAACGTGTATATTTATTATACATACTAATGTAAATAAACCAGAGTTTATTTTTTTTCGATTTATTTTATACAACCCACACACACACACACACACACACACACACACACACACACACACACACACACACACACACACACACACACACACACACACACACACACACACACAC
>JAIPRN010002493.1:0-29897 GCA_025469175.1 Geopemphigus sp. TES_GeoC_2020 | reverse complement strand
CACACACACACACACACACACACACACACACACACACACACACACACACACACACACACACACACACACACACACACACACACACACACGCGGAGTTCGTTATTCGCTTCGTACGTTTTATGAAACCTTCGATTTTTCGCCGTGACAATTACGTTATATTTATAATTTTAATACGACGCGGTCTTCATCACGAAAACCGTACCGTAACTTCGGTTAATTAATTCGGTATCGAAATGGTCTCTATTCGCAATCGCCGACGTAAACACGGCCGTTACACGCCCGGGCATTTATATGTACGTACGACGTCGTCGCGTGTGTTGTTGGATCGTACCGCGGTAAAAGTTCTACGTTAATTAAATTCGGTATTATCCGTCCATTAGGCTCAGCCAACGTCCCGTGTCGGACATCAAAGGCCGTCTCCACTCCCCTTTGGACGTATCGTCTCGGCACGCGTTCGGCGCGTTCCGAAAACAACAAGTATATCCATCCCTACCCCGCCGGCCGAATCGAATCCATTTTCTTTTATGTACCGGACGCACCCTTAAAAATTGTTCGGCGCATACCTGCGCGAGTTTTCGGAATTCAATATTTTTCTCTTTGTAATCTCCCCCCCTCCACACCATATCTCCGCAGTATTTATATTGCGTTTCCTCGCCCCGTCCGCTAATTCGGGGATAACGCTGTCGCCCCCGGAGGGTGCGCGACTCGCGGCGGCGGTGGGGGAGGAGGGGCGGTTGGATACGCGGGGCGAAGGGATTATTTTTTCGTCGAACAGAGGAAACGTACACGAGAAAACCGCGGTCGGAGGGAAGCGGCGTATTCGGATGACGAAAAAACGAAAAATACGCCGCGGGCGCGGCTTAATCGAAAAATCGTTCGTCCCCGAAAACGGGCCGGGACCAAAAACATACGCTCGGCGTTTAACGCTTTATTCGGGCGTATCGGACGCTATCGCGTTCGTACTTTTTCCCGCGGTTATTCCGACAACGCTCCCCGCGGCCGTTAGTTACGTCGTACACACCGGACCACGTCGCCGATCGAATTTCGGCCGCGATCTATTCGGCAATTCGTACGCGTCCGGCGCGTATATCTCGATTGGGGGCGGTCGGCTGGTCGTGGTAGCCGCGCACCGGGCGGTCCGTTCAAATCCGCAAACCTCGCGATTATCGGATCGCGGCGTCACCGACCGTTGGCCGGTTAATTTGTGTAAAACTTTCGGCGTTCGGCCGTCTCCGGCGGTCGCGCCATAGACGTCGCGTTCGCTCCTAAAATAATCGCCCGTACACACTGTACACACGCGCACACACATACACGGTACACTAGCTACGTCCGATCGCTTTTGTCGCCGCCGAGATAGCTGCCGCCTCTCCCGGAAGAGATTAACAACGATAAACGAACCGCGGCGGTAGTAACCGAAATCAATCACGTCGTATACGCGCGCCTAAATGTGTATAAAGGAATCGCGTCGTTTTTCGCGTACGGAATATAATCCGCGCCCTTCGCGCGATCGAGACCCGGCCAATCCGGCCTGTCGCGCGTCGTTAGTTACCTTAAATCGTTACAATAAATCGCGGTCGGCTCGTGTACGCGGGTGACGCGCGGCGTTTTGTTTTCAAGATGGGGGGGGGGATGTGTGTGTGTGTTTTTTTTCCCTACTGTTTAAATACCGCGCGCGCGCGCGCGTAAATGTCAAAACCGGATTAACATTTTAGCCCTTCGTCCCCTCCGTCGGCGCTTTTACACGTAATACGGTACGCGCGTCTATACATACGCGCACGGCGTACGGTCTACGGCGGTAGGCGAGAGGGATTTTCGACTCGCCGGGTCACGTCGGGAAATTGCACTCGTGGGACGCGGACTACCCGAACGGGTGTCGTCGATCGCGTACCGTATCGCTATACACGCGCGTACGTCGAACGAGATCGACCGACCGACCGATCACCCTGCGCATCCGCCGACGGGTGTCCGGAGCGTATTTGGAACGCCGACGGACGGCCGATTAGTCCGGGCCGGATCACACGGGGCCCGTTGTCGTCGTAACGTTCGCGGAACGTTCCGCCGTTATTAATTCGACGCTACGGAAAACGTCGACAAACGCGCCGTGTCCGGCCGTCCGTTGGGCTATGGGCGACGACGCCGTTTTTTCTTCCCGGAAAATCGTATTAATCGCGCTTCGGGGTGACTCACGTACCCGTATTATATATATATATATATATATATATCGTTATTACGCTCGTATATGGAATAATAAAAGCGTCTCCGCGAACGGTTTCGCCATTATACGGTCGAACGCTGCGACGTAATGAGCGCGCGCTGTATATAATATATACGTATACACACACACATATATATATATACGTATATTACGCGCGCGCGGTATACGTACGTGTATATATATTTGTGTACACGTGCCACCCTCGGTCAAACGCTCGCTCCGACTCTCACCCCTCATTTCGTGTGTGTATATATATATGTGCGTGTGTGTGTGTGTGTGCGTGCGCGTATATATTGTGCAGTGTAGGGTTTAACAATAATCCCTGTTGCTTCTACACACACGCGCACGCGCGAGTTACCCTTCGCGGTGCGTCGGCAACGACGACGACGACGACGATGACGACGACGCCGCCGCTGTTTTTCCTTTTAACCCTCCTCCGGATATGTCGCGTAATATATATATATACATACACACACATATACCTTTCGGGTTTTACGACCTATTCCCCGGGATAAGCACTTTTGCTCCTTGGCCGTTTAATCACGTCCGCCCGGACGCACAGACCCGCTCGCGCGCGACGACGACGACGGTTTTTAACGTCGGTCGGGTGTGAACAGGGTGGGCGGGACCGAAAGAAAGAAATTACAAATATCGCGTTTTCCCTCTACGTAATACCGTATCGCGAACCATTTCAATAGTTACGAATTCGGCGGGACGATCGAGCGACACGATTCCGACATTTTCGCGCGATATTTGGATCGTCGGAGGCGCACGGAATTCGGGGCACGCCGTGACGGAATTTTCTACACGTCGCGATTGTTCGAACACGGATTCGGTACGCGTACGTACGACCGATATTATCCGGCGGCGACCAAAACGTTCCAAATACGTTTTCGACTATATTGTACGCGCGAAACGTCGTTAGATTATCGACGCGGCTAGGTCAGCGCGTTTAACGTACGCGGGCGTTCGTTGTACGCGCGGTATATTGGCGGCGAAAACGAATTCGTAGGCCGTTAATTTTCGTTCGATCCGGTGCTTTTGGCGTAACGGCGGCCGAATATTCGCCTTTTCGTTTATTCATTTTCCCATCCCCCGGGGTCGGCGGTCGTAGCGCGCGCGGGACGATTCGGTTGTTTTCAAACGGGGGAACCGAGTGCCGAAGAGTTTCGCATGGAGGATCGTTTAATTCCCGGCGTACGGGCGTATTAACTCGCCGACGGTATATTAATACACCGCGGGCACGTTGGAAATGGCGTTTTGGCGCGCCCGTGTAATTGCGCGCGTCTACCGTGTACCGTCGAGTCGCGGAATTCCGGTAAAATATACGCGCTCGCGTCCGCCGACGAAATTAAATAGTTCGTACGCGCGAGTGTGAGTACATATTTACGTGTAACGTACATGCTCACACACACAATATATATATATATACACACGCATATATACGGACCCGTTCTGTTGCGCTCGATTTTTTTCGCGAACGCTTTTTAAAATCATTTTAGCGCTCGGTCCGCGTTTTTATACGGGTTATATTGTTGTTACACATACGTGTACGCTCGTCGTACCCGAACCGGAGTAATTTAATTCGCGCATACGCCGGACAGCCGACGGTCGGCGCGTTTTTACGTTTCACATTTATTCGTTCGTACCCGAAATACTTCGCGACGTACGCACAATAACCCGCGGCTACCACCGCGCCTAGTTTTCGGGCCACGGTCGCCCGGCGACAATAATTAGTTTTACGTTCGTTACGTAAACGTTTTAGCGTACGCGCGTTCGCGTTAGTCGACAATCGCGTAATCCGTACATTAGCTAGCAGCGCGGTGTATTTAATAATGTAGTTCCGGAACGGAATTATTTAGCGATTCCGCCAAACAATCCGAACGAAATACGGTACGTTCGAAAACGCGCGTATTTCTTTCGCGACCGCGTCACGACGGCAACAACCCCGGAACGTCGAGCGCCGCGGCGTCGTCGGGTCGCGCGACCATGTTTGGATACGTCGGTTCCGGTAAACGCCGCGTACTCGGACGTCAGGGCACCGAGCGACCGAACGCGCGTTAAAGCGTGTCACGAAAGACCGGGACGAAAAAACCGGCCTCAAATGTTGGCCGGGACGACGCGAACGTAGCGCGGAGTGAATTTAAGGGCGTTTCGAAAAGGAAATTGAAGGGGCGCGCGAGTAGACCGGAATGTGCCGAGAACGACGACGGGGAACCACCGGTGTCGGTGGTTTATTCGAAACGACAACACGTATGGAAAACTTTTGAAAGAACGCGGCGAGGAAAACGTTCGGCGCGTAATAAAATCAGTCGCGTATATTTGCTATCGAATCATTTTACGCGCGCGCACATACACACACACACATATATATTTATTTATATCGCGCAATTTCCAATTTTCGTATATTTTTTTAATCCAACTCGCGAAATTCGTCGTATACGAATCTCTTTACGCGTGTGTTTGTCTTCGACGTTTCGTTTGTTTTTCACGTTGCCGTCGTCGTTCGGCCGATATTTGTTTCGTCCCGAAAATTCGGCCGAACGGAAGGAGAATACTCGCGACCGACAATTGTCGAATATTCGGGCGTTCGCGTTCAACGAAAATAATTCGACGTTCGACGCCGCCGATCATCGGCGCTGACGGCACACGGACGACGTTCTCGTCATACGAAATCCAATTGAATTTCTCCGGCAACGCGCGGGGCTATGAAAAAAAAACTTGAAACGGCGTCCGCCAAGCGTACCGTCTACAATAAACGTCAATTGTCGACGACATTTTGTTATGGTCGGATAAATCTTCGCGACGTAGTCGGTAACGCGATTAACGTAAACACGGTTTTTTACGATCGTATTTTATCTAATTATTTATATTAGCCGGCTTCGTTACGTATCTTATATAGATATATTACATTTTTTTTTTCGTCAATTCCGCGCGCAATAGTATTTCGGTTAAACGGGAATGATTGGGCCCGCGGTTTCTGCGAAAAACGAAAATTGCCTCTAACGTCGTTCGACAAAGAAACAAAATTCCGTTCCTAAAAATGTTTAACTCGTTAAAATTAGCGATCGCGTTGTAATTGTATTGATGTTGCGCAATTTGACGTCGCTTTTAAATTCTTTCCGTTTCACTTTATGCATATTAATTGTTATTATTTTAGAAATTAAATTGAAATACGTTTTTCGGAAGTTAATAAAAGCCGCTCCCCGCGGCTCGTAATGACTTCTAGGGTGATGTAAATTATATTTTCGAAATTAAAAAATAATAAAAATTTGGCGAAATTGACGAAAAGTTCAAATTAAACGCGTTATTTTTCCGGCGGACACGGACGAGAGCGTTCATATTAATTTCGCAACGTTGCCACTAATAAAAAGCGTGTAGACTCTCTATTTTAAGAGAACTCGCATTTTATCGCGATGACCAATTTTTAAACAGCCCATTCACGTCCATAATACGCACGCCTCGTATACAATTTTTACGTTCTCGCGTATCTCACGCGATCACGTAAATTATAAATACGTTCGCAATTTCTGTTCGCGGTTAATATCCGACGATTGTTTGTTCCACAAACTGAAAAAAGTTGGTCTCCGTTTCGAAGACATTTCGAAAGTCTATCGTTGAAGTTTCATTTTCGACATTATCCGTAACATGCGCACCTGTACAAATCTACCAACTATAAAACATGTGACACTTTCGTCGTATATTGTTACTTTCCGAAAGTTTCAGACGTCGTTAAGAAGTTTTAATAAACGCTTACTCGTAAAAGTCTACGGGTTTCAATTTCCATATTGCTTTCGAAATTGCTTCTCGGAAATTCGAGTTCTAATAACGCGATCGCGCGATCCGCGCGAGCATTTTTCAAATTGTTCCGTCGTCCGTTTTTTTGGCTTTATTACAATTATTAACTTCCTCTCCGATTGATAATCGTGTGTGGTCTAACGAATGAATGTATTGTGTTTAGTCGAAAAAAAATACTCGAAAAGGTAATTAACGACTTCTACGCGAATAAGTATTTATCGTTTTTTTCGCGTCGTCCTTTTGTTTCGTAGACGAAGTAATGAATAATTAATTATCGGCGCCACACACGCGGCAGTGACAACGGACAGTTGGGCGACGACAAGTAAAGTGAAAAAAAAACGAATTCGCCGGCGTTCCTTTGAAATGAGACGTAAACGCGTTTTTTTTTTTAGAAACCACGTGGATTTTACGTTTTTTTTTTTTTTTATTTTACCGCGCGGACAACAAGGGGAATTTCAATTCGGAACGAACGAACAGCGAATGTTTCCAGAATTATTTCGCGTAGACGTTAATGGTGGCCGTAATTATTTCCAGGCTTTAACGAAATACCAAATATACGCACGGATTCGTGGCAGCCAAGAAGCGCGCGCGCGCACCACGTCCTTATTTTCGACGCGTTTATTCGACGACGAACGTAAAAATTGATCGATAGCCGGGCTCGAATATTTTCCTCCCGGAGGACGAGAAAAATGTAAAATAATCGTTCGTTATAAAGTCTCGTTGGAAGTCTTCGGTGGCGTATACGGCGAGTGAAATGTGGCGGCGCGACACGTGATCGAAACGTTCGCGAGCGACGACGACGTCGTTTTCGTACCTTTATTTTTTAAAGGTGGATGTTCGCCTTCTTTTATTTTAAAGTATTTTATAATACGAAATATTATACATCGGCGGAGCGAACGGAAATAAACGAAAAACGGGAACGAAATGGAACTATTTACGTGTCGTACGGAATTCCAGGGGTAACGAAGAACGCGCGTTATTACGACGCGATAGTATTTCGTTTTTTAATACGCGCGCGCGCGTGGAAATTCGAACGGAACGCGGTAAATGATTCGCGAGACGACCGAACGCGAAGAGACGTTAATCGAAGAATAACAAAAACAATTAAGGCGTTTGGCTATTACGGGGAACAAACGGACTACTTCGTTATCGCGTACCGCCGTAACGAAAAGTTCCGCAAAGAAATTCGCGCTCGGGTTTTTGTTTTTCAACTTTCATCTCCGTCGCGAACGATAACGGTTTCGGCGTTCTCGGACCGTAAAACACGATCGTCCGTCCGTTATCCCTTTAAGGAGGCTAATTGATAATTACGAAACGAGTCGTCGGCGTAAAGCGGCCCCGTCGACGATTCTATCGTAAATGCCCGTATTCCGGGGAAACGGTACGGGGAAGCGCTATTGATAAAACAAAAGTAGTATTATAGTAAACGGAAAGTTCGTCCGCCATCCGAATTAAATTTCATATGTATTTCGTAACTCCCCTTTAAAAACGAAAACTTGCGTAATAAACGGAACTTTATCTCCTCCATCCCCCCTCCACACACACACACACACACACACACATCGGTCCCAAGGAGCCCCGGCCGTCGTAGACAGGTTTCGTTCGTATACACGCGCGACAATATAGAACTTTGTTATTGTTTTTTTGTTCGTATTACGTACCCGACGTTGGCTCAAGTTCTTGGCGCGCAAAAACGCCAACCGTCCGAATAAAATTCGAATCGTTCGCGTACCGTTTAACGGTAATTGTAGCGACAAATTGTATTCCGCGCCAGTTTCGTCCGACAATTCGACCGCCGGAGTAGTCTACTCGTCCACTACGGCTGGTGGCACTCCCCACTCGGCCGTGTCTTGAACGCAAACGCCTGTACCGGGCTTGTCGAAAAGTCGAAATTTGCCGGTACGGCGTGTGCACGTAGAAGAGGGAAATTGAAAAACATCACGGGAAAAAATCACCTTGCATACGCGAATATATATATATATATATATATATATACATTATGTAACGTTACGGCGTGTGTTTAGCGAGTCTGTCTGTATGGCCCAAGTGTATACAAAGTTTACGGGCGCGTATTACACGGTACGTGTACCGCTCCTACTGGCCCGGTACCGCCATTTTGTCTACCTGTATCGCGTCATAACGTATTTATACGTATCGAGTATAGGCGCCTTTTCGCTACGGGAAGGATTAAATCGAATTTGATTATTTAACGCCGCGAGCAATCGTGGCGGGTAGGGTGTGTGTATACCGTCCTCCGGGGGTGGAGGGGGTGTTCTATACCGTCGGCGAGCATTATGCAAATATCGCGACAAACAAGGTACCGCCGCCGACGACTACGCGTGTGTGTGTGTGTGTGTGTATAATACACGCGAACGGAGAGGACGGCGCAGCTGACGAAGGATTTCGGGGAATGTCGGCGGCGGGCGTTCGTCTAAATCTAAAAAACAAACCGAAACGGAGCGTGGGTCGCGGAGGTAAATACGATTGCGAGGGGAGCGGAGGACAGTGTGTATGTATGTATATATATATATATATGCTGGCGCGCGTTACGCGAAATTATTAATTATCGTCGTTTTTACGCTCGCGCGCGCCCCCTTGAGAGAACCCCCTCGACGTTTCTCGCATGACGGCGGCACCTGGGGGCCTAGAGTTTTTTGACAACCGCGGGCGCGTGCGCGGGGCCAAACGCATCAATCAAAATTTTAGCATTTCCCTCGGCCGCCGTCGACGTTTTTACGCGTTTCCCTCAGTTTCGTGTATATGTATACATTTATATATATATATGACAGAACCGTTCGGATTGCCATTAAAGTTATAATCCCCGAAATGTGGCCGGACTTAGGCGAGGCTTTCGTCCCGACCCCGGCGGGATGCCTTTCATATCTCTCTTATACACACATACACACGCATATCCGTGACTCACTCGTTTAATATATTCTTTTCCCTATACGGTTTACGCGCGTTTACCGTCGGCCCGACGGGCCGCGTATCACGTCGAGAACTTCTAAACGCCGAGTCGTAAGACGCCGCCGTAAGTACGACATTTTGTTACCATTTGGAGAAAACGTCGTGGCGTTTTCAATGACGAATCGCGACCATTGGACGTACCGTGGCGGACACGATCGGATCGATCGCGGCGATTCGCGTCTTCCTTTAGCGTTACGTCGTTATATTCCGATAATTCGTGGGCGGGCGAAATGTAGCGAAACGCGCGTTTTCGACCACTCGGCATAGTCGACAATAAATAACGTTCGTGGTGCCGCCGATTTGTTTAGACGGCGATCGCGATAGTTTCGAAAGTGTCCGGCTCGAATTCGCGTTCGGGTTGTTCGCGGATAGTTCGCGCCGATTCCGGTGGCACGCGCGTTCCACTCGATCGTGGCTATCGTTTCGTTCGGTATTCTGTCCACCACCACCACCACCACCACCGCCGTCACCCATTCCCGGAATACTTTCGATATTATTTATTAATTCGCGGTTCCGTATTTCGACAATATCGTTCGTCGGTACGCGTATTACGGATTGTTTAGCGCGAATATACGGAAATACCGGCGAAACGAACCGAATTACTGGCGGATTAGACGTAATGGATATCACGGATTCGTCCGGCGGCTGGTACGCGCCGTTCGGTACCGGCCGTCGGCGGTCGCGTTTACATACACTTTAGTTCTACCGCGCCGTGTTCGACGGACGCAACGGCGGCGTTTTCGCGATTTGCGGGCAGATACCGAAGGGAAATCACCGGGTCCGTTTTCCTATCCCGAATTCCTAGCGCGTTCCAATCCGCGGACGCGTTCGGGAATACGGTTCGCGTTTTGTGCGCTCGGATTCCGCCTTAGCCAAAACGAACAATTCTCTGGGCGCGCCGCTATTCGAAAGTGTACGATATCCCGTACGCGTGTATATATATATATATATATATATATATTCGAGTTTTCGGGTTCCATTGTCCAAATAATATAATATACGCGCGAGCCGTATTAAAATGATCTAGGAAATCGTTTTGCGGCGGGACTTAAAAATAAGGTTGCCCGTTTCGCGATTTTCGTTTCAACCACGCGATATAATGGCGCATTGTGTCCGGTGGTGTGTGTGTGTGTGTGTGTGTGTGTGTGCGTATAGGGAGGAGGAGTAGGCTGGGTTTGTTCCACCGTCTTTGACAAAAGGCCGTAGCCATCAAACGCAATACGACCAATATACATATATATATATATATATTTCAATTGGTCGCGATGGATTGGGTTCGGGCAAAAAGCGCTAATAGCCTAGCCCGACCGCCGCGCCGTGGTCCGTACGCGTGTATATACGCGCGATAATAACGCCGTTTCGTCGATAAACCGACGGAAAGTTTTTCAATTTCTCGGCGATATATTTTATTAGCGTCGTCCCGGTCCCTACCCTAGCCCGCCGGATAACTGGCTGAACGTAAATTACGCCGTCGCGGCTGGCGAGAAAAACCAGAACGTCCCCTTCCCCTGATATTCGCCAAGAGCGAAAATCGGATTCTCCCGTTAAAACGAAAATCGGAATCGCGTAACCAACGTACGGACCAACCGCGAAAGGATTTTTCAACCCGTTCGACGTTTAAACTTCTGAAATTTTACAACGTACCACAATATGCTCGACCGTTTGGCGTCGGCCGTCGGTTTTCGTTTACCGAATGTCGGGGCGAATTTTTCGCGCGGAACGATTTTCGAAACGGAAACAATTTCGCCGGCCCGGTATTGTTGTTTCCGACGAACGTTCCCGCCGGCCGGATTAAAATTTAATCGCCCTAATTTACTACGAATAATCGAACGCGGAATTGGTTTTCGCGTACGCTTTTGATTTACCGCGGCGAATTTCGTTATTATTATTATTTTTCGCGCGGCGACCGACCGGACGAATACGCGACGCTTTCAACGCGCGCGGCCGTCAACGTTTCGCCGTTTCGCTAAAATCCTATTCGGCCGGGCATCGTGAAAATGCGACGATTTCCACTAGACCCACGAGTTTCGTTTACCGTCGGCTGGTTTCTGTCCGCGAACGGAAAAATGTCTACCGGATTACTATTCCGAGCCCAGCGTCCGTTGTGCGACGCGTGAACGTCCCCAGTGGCCCCCCCCCCGCAATTTCGATAAAATTCGTAACAATATCGCGACGCGGACGACGCTCGTTTATTACGATCCACACGATTCGTCGAAATATACGCCGCGTTGTTTATTACCGTCGTGCCCCGCGACGTAAAATACAATCAACGTCATACTCCGCCGAAACGCGCGCGTACGCGTTCACGTACTCGTTTTTGGCCGAATTACGCCCGCGAAACGCGTTTCAGTTATTTCAAACTACTCAAATTACCGTCGCGAAACCAATTATTTATTTACTACCCGCGGCGTTCAGTATTCCCCGGCAACGTTCGTGCAACAATATCAACATTCTCTTTTCGCCACGCGTCGCCCGTTCCTACGTTTGTTTATTCTCGAAATAATAAAAAGTTATCGTTATTGTTTTATTAAAGCTGTCACTCCCGCAAAGTGAAAACGAAAATATGTTTTAAGTACTTTCGCGTATCGGGGAATTATTATATTATTTCGTATTATTCGGTTTCGTAGTCGCGTTTAATATTTGGGTAACGTTTTCGGTTCTCGGTTCGTTGATTTCTTAATGTTCTTTAAACCGTCCCTTATTTCGCAAAATAAAAAGGTCCGTAATCCTACCAAAGATTTCCGAAATATATATATATATAATAAACGTATATTGAATATCAATTTTAACTTTGAAAAATAACGGAAAGGGAACCGTACGAAGAATACCGAGTATTGTTTATATTTTTTATTACGACGCAGGTATATACGTTTTTCGCGCGTGAACTCGTCCTGTAACGTTTACTTTTCGCGTTTGTTGAGTTTTTTAAACTTTCTCTCTCCCCCGCCCCCATCACCCGCGATTCGTCCCATTACGATTGTTTCGACAACGCCGAGTCGTATGTTTCACGATATCGTAATTTCGCGTTACGTATCCGTCAATCGAGGGAGACGCCGCACCCGGCGTGTTCGCCGTCTCCGTTCGTGTGACGGCCAACGGAAATCGCGGCGTTCGGCGTCGAATTTAAAGTTCGGACGTTCGTCGACCGGTCCGAAAAGTGAACAACGGCCGCCGAACGCGGTTCGTAGGATTTTCGCGAAGTTATCGTCCGACAAAAGGGGATTTCAACGGGCCTTTTCGTACGTTTAAATAGCCGTAATTTCTCGGCCGGACGACGTTTCGCGTACGGTCCCCGTTTCGGCAACAACAACGAACTCTTCGGTAAACGTGTTTACTATTATTCAATCCGCCACGCGCCACGTCGTTTCGTGATGGTTTGCGTATTCGTATCCCGTTGTTAGATGTACGCGGTGGCGCGCCGAATACGATTTCGCTTTCCGAAACATTTTTTTAACGCGTCGTTACCATGGTCGGGAAATATTTCCGGTTTAGCCAATCCGAAAAGTTTACCGCCGACGTTTACACGCGTCGCGTTTACGACAACAATAGCAAACATCGCGCCGCGGCTCCGAAACGCAATAATCATTAGGAACGGCGAACGAAAGTTCGACAGCGGCCGATCACGGTCGATTACGCGCGAGTAATTTACACGGAATAAAATATTTCCGCGCTATCGTTCGGACATTAATAACGACGCGTCGGACGTTCCCTGGATCCCCCGTCGCGCCCCGTCGCCTATTCGGTTATATTTAATCGTTTTGAAATATTTACGTAAGTAGTCTCCGGGTGAGTTTAATTACGCCGTTAATCATTCGGACACGATTTTTCGGTTCCTCATTAATACACTGCGCGTCTCACCCCGGGCAGGTAATTTCAACGACATCAATAACCGGACCGCGCGTCGCGCGAGCGCTTTTTCCGTCCGAGTTCTCGTTACAATCGTTTTCGTTTACCCCACCCCGGCCGATTAATAATTTAACAATTTTCGTCGCAAAGACATTAGAAAAATAAATCGGCGCCGTTAAACGAACGGAGCGTTTCTATTCGCGTCTCTCTTCTCGTCCAAAAACCATCGTTATTGTTATTATTATGTTCGTTCGTAAATAACTTTTCTTTTTTTACTTGTAGAGCCGTTGTTTCGTTCGCACTTCTCGTTCGAAAGCGCGAAAAAAAAAAAAAACCCCCCCAAAAAAAAAAAAAACGAATATAAAAAATAACCTCGTAGTTATACGCGCGCTAGGGTTTATTCGGTACGGAAACGATTGGCGCGCACATAAGACACGATACGCGCCCACCCACACACACACACGTGTAATACGTAACGTACGTGTATGTACATATATACGCGTAATATACGGAATGGGGACGAGGAAAAAAACGACCGAGACCGATTCCGAATGTTTTATGTTATTTTTATTGTTGTTTTATATGTTCGGCAATGATCGAAATTTGACAGGGTTTTATATATTATCGTATTCCGAATAACAACTTTTCCCGCTAGTTTTATTGGTGCCCCTTCGCCACTCCGGCCGCCGAAGTAATAAAAACAACGGGCGAACGCTTTTTTTTTGTCCCCTCCTTACACGCGTTATTATCTAATTTTCTAATTTCGTTTCTTACGTATATATATATATATATCCGTATAAACGTATTAATCTATATACATAACGTAGAAGAACGAAGCGAATAGATTCGAAAAAAACCCGAGCAAAACTTTCCGCGCGTAAAATAGTCCGCGATTTTCAATCCGCCTCGGTATTTTTTTGGTCGGTCGTTATTTCGCGACGACGGGGGCGGCCCGTATTTTGGCTTTCGAACCGAACGTCCCACCTCCGCCCGGGCCAGTGGTTCGGCTCGACGGCCGGCGTTTTGCCGACGAAACGCGCCACGTTTATTGTTACCGATCCACGTCGGCCGGATCGAACGGTTTTTGGCGGACGCGTTTTTGCGTAAAAACAGAAACCAAACAAAACGTCGCGAACGTACGTAGGCGTATTTAATATGCGCGTCGTTTCGCGTCCCGTTCGAACGCGTAATAATGTATGTAATACGTATAGGTATATACCGCGGGAATTGATAAAACATTCAGAAGTCAATAGGACCTAAAAATTGCATATACCGACGGCAATCATCCCTTTGATGTGTCACACATGCGAGCGGCGAATGTCTACTTATATGTATATATAAAGTATAATACGAGGGACGGTTTTTGTTTTCTTTTTTCTTTAAACGTTTTCCTATACGAGCGTCCGTGTTCGGTTTGAAAATCACGTGCCCGCCCAGACGGTGTATGAAGAGAGAATAATAAGAAAAGTGTATACGAAATCATATTTATAAGCTAGGAAATTGGATTCTATTCACGTGAAGAAAAGGGCGGCCGCTCGTGGCGGTGACGGTTATATACGCGGCGGTGGCGGTGCGGAGCTGAGTGGCGGGAAGGGGCGAGTGAACTACGACGGCGTTGTTAGTAGCGTTGTTGCGGTACGCGAGACGATAAGAATACCGTTTTTCGCGAGAGTCGTGTTCGACAAAAAGATAAACCCCGCGGACGTGAACGAATTTCCATTTTCGCCGACCCGCTGTCCCTTTCCCGCTGTCGCCCGCCCTTATAAAACGTTTCGGCGCGGGGGTTGTACGCGAGTATTTCCAAATCCCATACGGCGGTCAATCGTTCGTAGATAATGCCCTGGTGGAGGTGCCAAGTGGCCGCCGCCAACCCTCCGTTGTTCGTAAATAAAGATTCTCGCTGACCCATCAATAAACAAAATGGCTTCTCGTATATACTTTTCCGCCCCAAGTGCGAACGAGAAAAATAACAACGAGAGAAAAATACGTATATATATATATATATACACTATTTCTACACACACACACACACACACACATATATGAACAGGTATATATACACGCACACGACTCAATATGTTCGGCGACCCTTCACACGCACACATACACACGCACACACACACACACACACACACACGGGAAAAAAAGAAGATCAAGAACGTCTTTTACGCTCGTTTGTTTTCTACTCGCAGACGTCCCCTTTTCGGACCTCGTCCCTTTCATCCGGGGACTCGCCGTTCCTTCCCGCGCGAAACACTTTACAGCGTTTTTATGCGGTAATACCGGCCTATATACAAAACCCACGCCCGTACGGCCACCGCCCGTGATATACGGTCCCGACAAATCGCCCTCGATACGAACGCCCATCGACGTGCCCGCGCACATTCACCTGTTCGTTCGTCGGGTTCTACGGGATATGTGCTAAAAAATATCGAACGGTCCCTTCGAGGGTACCGGGTTGTCGATAACCCGTACGCGATATACAAGCGTGACACAGCCGACGAACGTGTACGCGCCAATCGTTTTCTATCGTGTCCGTCGTCGGTGGGCGAAACGCGATAACGCTAAAACCGTCACTATTATTCGTCGGAGCCACGTCGATATAACCGTAATTACGATATGGCAACGTTTACGCGATTCCGACGGTTTCGTACGTAACAGTCGACGCGTACTCGTCCGTTGCTCAACTAACCAACGGGGCGCGCAACGTTCGTGTTTTATTAATTTCGACAATTTTCGGGCCGCCCGGAGAACGCCTTACGCCGCCTCCACCCGTTCGGCATCACAACCGTCCCCCCGTACGCGAGCGGAAAACTTTACGAATTTTCGCGCGCGCGTTTCGTATTTTTTCGTTTGTTTTACGGCCACCCCGTTTAGCCGTATAATAACGAGTTATACGATACGGCGTGATATTATTAATATTTATGTCGGCATTTGTACGGTTTAATTTGCGGCGTTTTATCGCGACACATTTTACGGGCGGTTTTTTTTTTTTTTGGTTTTTTAATCATTTTTTCCGTTCCGTACGCACTAATACTATTGCCGAACGCATTTACGATACTTACGATAAAGCCCCGAGGGGGGAGGGAGGGGATTAAACGGATAATGGCCGGCGCGTTTTTTGTTTTCGGTTATTACGCGGCGAGTTATTATAATATTTTAATTCGCCGGCCTTACAAATCGAACGATCGTAACGCGCGGCGAATGATCGCCCGTTATATTCGCCTAACGCGTCGTCCGTAGTCCGTCGGCGGTACGTTTTCGGAACGCCTTGGCGCGCGCTGACGGCGACGACAACGTATTCCGGTCGTCTATAGGCACGCGTGGCGACGACCGACGGGTAACGGTGCTAGTGGACCGATCAAATGTTTACGACGTTACGTCGTCGTTCGGTTCGGGACAAGGCGCTGGCCCGTGCGGGTGGGTGGGTGGGGGACCGGAGAGGGGGAGCGGCGACGTACGCGAATCAACGACACCGTTCGCCGCGGCGACGGGCGCGGAATTCGGCGCCGGAAGTAATCGTATTATTTTGCGCCCGGCCGGTTAAATAGACCATTGACGACGACGGACGCGGCTAATTTCGTCGATTGTTGTTCGAACGCCCGACGAGTGAACGAGTTTTATTATTTGTTTCGTTCGCGCCCGACAAATAGTACGCGCGCATTGGCCGTATTGTTTATCGCGTCCTGCGCGCGCGCGTACTGTTTTACGTGAATGTCGTCCGCCGCGTAGGGGAAATCGCGTGGTCGGCTCTCGCGTAACGGTACGAACGAGATGGTTCGCGCGAAACGTAACCGCTGCCGATTCCCCTCACTCCGCTCCCCCGGACGCGTACCCGACGAGGGGCGCGTCCCTGTGGTCGATTATTGGGACGGCGGCGGGCGCGCCGAAAATAACCGCCGGGAACGCGAAACGGCCGTGGCACCGTTTACAATCAAGTGGCGTAATAGGAGGAGCCCGTGCGACGAACCGAAGAATATCCGCAAATCTCCGCGAAATCGGTCCGTGACTGTCGTCGGTAGCGAATTGTCGGCGCGGACCGAACGTCGTTTTACTATTCGTTAATCGAACGGGGAAAAAACGTATCGCGGGCGTTCGATTCGTTTAAAATCTACGAAAAGCGGAAAAAAAACGCACGAAAAACACCTACGCGCGTAGTTATCGAACGAGCGTAAAATTAAAATTCATTAAAAAGACACCGCGGAAATAATAATAATTAATGGCCGTAGGTATTTCCGAGGGTGGAAAAGCTCGAGTAATTTTTTTTTTTTTTTTAGTTCGAGGTGGCGTCTCTCTCGAGCGAGCACGTAATTTTATAATAATCGATCGCGCGTTTTCGTTCGTTTATTACTTTTTTTTTTTCGTGTGTTCAATCGCGTGGCGCGTTTTTAACGCGACCCGTTTTTTGACACTTAATTATTACGTAATAGGTTATTTATTACACGGCCGTTAAATCGTTCCGGTCCGTTTAGCGTATACGTTTCGTACAATTCCGCGCGAATCGCCGACTCGTTTTCTCCGCCGGTCGAACGCACGTTTTCGATTTTGATAACACCCCCCCCTCGCCGCCACCGAATCGGAAACCGTACGTCTTCCACTACATAGGCGACCGGCGCGATCACGGTCCATTGTCGCTTCAATCGGCGGCGTGTCAATGAAACCGGATTGTCCAATTACCGGCCGTAAAACAATTTCGTACGTTATTTTTAATAATTACGTACGTTCACCAGCGACTTATCCGGGGCCGTATGGTTTCCCGGGCACGACGCGTGTTGACAGTGGGCGGGCACACGGCGCGGGGGAGGGGGTACTGTTTGTTCGTGTCTGACGATTTTTTTCGAGGGAGGGGGTAGGGTGAGGTTTATCGGCCGTATTAAAAAAAAAACGAACGAACGAAAAACAAAAAAGTAACTCGTCCCTCGCCGCTCTACCGCGTCGTCCCCGCGACTTTTCCCGCGATTTCGCTCGGGTATTGAATAAAGTGGGTAATATTTTTTCATACGCGTATATACGTATATTTTATTTATTTGCTTCTCCGGCGTTTCCGCCGAACTCTGTTCCCCTCCTATATACGTCGACTACGCCGCCGCGCTCCGGGCAATAAAAACCAACCACCGTGGTATTTTTTCTGTTTTTTTTTTTTTTTTATTTTACTCGGTTAAGAATTGAGAACACGTAACCGCCACCGTACACCGCTTTTTTGCGGAATGGGAGGTGGGGGGGGGTTACGACGGCGAGGAATGACGGTTGTGGCGGTGATGTAGGCGGTGGGCGGTGTACAGGGCAGACGGCAGGGTGGAGAAGAGTACCCAAAAGGCAGTTTGTTCTCATTAAACTTTCTCTCCTCCCGCGGCCTTTCCGCTCTAAGTTTCAAAAACAGTTTACGCTCTCCCTTTCTCACTCGTCCCTACTCTTCTCCGGTCTTTTTATATACATATATAACACACGCGCGCGCGCACACAGACGAATATATATATATATATATACTTTCGCTTGCATGAAATTGCTTTTTTCTACCCTCTACACCTCCTCCAGCCGTATAAATATTATATATATATATATATACATAACGCGCGCGTGGTCCGTTACGGTATACGTGTATACGTACGCATATTTTTATTTATTGCTCCGTTTACACGAGTGGCGGTATTTGCGGTGTGTGTACTGTACCGCGGATGAGGGGATAGGAGGAACGAAAAAGAATACACTTTCGACTTATCACGGCGAAAAAATCCGTCTCAAATCTAAATAAATGACGAAATAAAACGGATATTTATGTGGCACGAAGGTGTTTATTGCGCGACGAGGAGAGATCAACTGTTTACGTGGCCCACACACACACACACACACACGCTCGGCAAAGTGGATGACTCTCAAAAATCGTTTTGCTCTAAAGTTTAAAAACGCGTTTTACACACATTTACCAGTATAAGTAATATTCCGAAAATACTTTTCGACTACGCGCGTGTATCAGAGGTACTCCGATTGTGGTACGCCCGGAACGAGTGCGCGCATCGAATTTCGCGTAACGTTCTCAAATCGGGTTTTTTGCCGTTTCGTCATCGAAACGCGGCAATTTTTGGAATACTTCGCGCCGAATCGTGCTACTTGATCGTCCACGTTTCGAACAGTCGTTGCGCCGCTGCACCACCGGTGGCAATACGACGGGCGCGTGAACGGAACCGCCGACACGTTTCGTACGTACTATACGCGCGTAATTGTTGGCGTCGGAAAGAAGGACTCGGTTCGACAAAACGCGTAACCCCTCAAACGAACTAGAACTAACAACGCGTTACGGACGTATTAGCGCGAGCGGCGGCGGCGGCGGCGAACGGTTTTCGGACCGGCAAATCGACGGCAACGTATACGGGACGCCGACAAAACGTGCCGTCGCCAAATTCGGGCGGGCGCGGAAAAAATAACGACCTTATTAATAATACTCGCGCCGGTTCGCCTCGGGGAATACCCGAGAAACGGAAAAAAAACTTTCCCGTTCTTATCGTTTCGTTTTTACACGTCCGTTATAACCCGACGTAATTATACCCACCAATGTATACGCATATACGGGTAATAAATAAAGGGACGTGTTTCGAGTAGTGTACGCTATATATTCGGCGTCCGACGCCCGGTAACGCGACACCGTCGTCGAACGTTTCTTCCGCGCGTAAAATATCGCGTGTTCGTGTAAACCGTGAAACGGTTTTTTTTAAGAAAATAATAATCGTTCCGACGAATCGCACGCGCTATTTATGTACTCCTCGCGGTGTATGTACCGCAAAATCGCGGGCCAATCGAAACTCGTCGTCGTCGCCGAAATATGATAAAAGAACGGGACGCGCGTACACGGTCCCATTTAAGAGGTTCGTCGAAACGGACGGTTTTCAGGGCCCGAACGAGCGACGCAAACAGGGTCGGAAAACGGCGATGGACGAAGTGTTTCCCGCGTCGAACAATTAATTAGGAATTCTTACCGGAATCGATAGTCAAACGTGCACGGGGTAAGCGTATAAATTGGTACGATAATACGAATAACCGGTGGGAGGGGGCAGCGCCTAAGTAAACGCGTATATTAAACGATACCGGTTATGGTAGCGGTGGTTTGCCCGTTAAAGTTCCCCGCGGACGGGGAGGTGTTTTTTTTTTCCGCCGTATATATATATATATATATTTCGGTGTTTACCGAAAGGAACAAATTGAAGATAATTATATTATTATTATAGCGGGGTCCCTTAGACGGCGGGACGGTGCGGCGCGGTTAGTAACGACGACCCGCGGCGCACCGAGGCGGCGGCGGACGCGCGCGCGAGATGGGCGTGTCCCGGCCCGGAGCGGACCAATGGACGGTCGCGGGCGTCGTTCCACGGTGGCGGGGTGATGTACCGCTCGCCATCATTGTCCGGCGATTCGGTCGGCGCGCGTGTGTACCGTCGTCGTCGTCGTCGTCGTCGTCGCGCAGGGTTGGCACCGCGGCATCCGCGGTGGTGACGGGGAGGGGGTGGGGCGTACGAGAGGCGCGCGTGTCGGAGGGCGGGCCGGGCCGGCGGCGCGTGAACGAACGTCCCGACTGAGGAAAAAAAAAAAAAAAATAGGTGTCGACCGTGTGCGCGCCGTTTAATAGCCGCGCCGATGCCGTACCGCGCGCTCGTCGGCCGCCCGTAACCACGCGCGCACCACAATCGCCGACCACCGCCGCCGTTGCTCCGCGCACAGTCCGTCTCGTATTCTCGCGCGTTCCTCGTCGGCGATAACGGCCCGAGCGCCCCGCGGTCCCCCTGAACGCAGTGCCGGTTACGTTAGGCGCCCGGGCGTCCACCGACGATGATGGTGTTGGACTCGGGACAAGCGTCGCCGTCGTTGCGGCTGTACGCCGCGGCCGCCGCGGCGGCCGCCAACGGTTACGGCGGTGCCGCGGCGTCCGGTTCGGCGGCTGGCGGCGGTAACGGCCAACAGTCCGGCGGCGTCCAAATCCCGCCGCACCCGTTGTTCCCGCACTTCGCCGCCCGGTTCCCGCCCGGTATGGCGTCCGCGGCCAGTTTCGCGGCCGCCGGTCTGTCGCCGTTCCTGCAACAGCACCACGTCGAACACGCGGCCGCCCAGCGGTACGCGATCGCCGCCGCCGCGGCCGCGGCTGCCGCCCGAAACAATTCGGTCGCCGCCGTGCATCATCATCATCAACAGCAGCAGCAGCAGCAACAACAACAACAACAACAACCGCACCTTCAGCACCATCATAACAACCATCAGCGACCCGTGTCGGACACGGGCAAAAAACGGTCGCACCAACAGCAGCACAGGATTATCACGGCGGCCACGACGGCGGCGGCGGGTAATCATAGCGACGATAGCGCCTCCGAAAACGGATCGCCCAAAAAAGGTCAGTGTCTACGCGGTTTTTTTGTCGTCACGATATTAGAGCGGAATTTTCTGTTTCGGTTTTCTTAACGTGGACGTTTCCGCGTGCTTCTCGTTCGCGTCGTTTCGAATAGCGCGAATCCGGACAACGTGTCATCGCGCGTTTCGGCATTCACAGGCGTAAATGTGTACCAAACGTTACCCCCCCGGACTTGGTCGACTAAGAAATCGTAACTGTCGAACGAAACCCACCAACTAAGGCAGCGACGTGCCCGTTTTTATCGAAACCTCCCCTCGGGTCGTTGCGTCGATTCGAGAAATGATTACCGTATACGCCGACGACCAATAAAGTCGTAATAAAGGGAAATACGAAAATGAACTCCAATTTCCGCCGGAGCTAAGCAGTTATACCGTTCGAGTCGCGCCAAAGCTGTGCACCGGTTTCGGTCTTATCACCCGAGGGGGGAGGTAAATCACACTTTTTCACCGCCGAAATTTCGAACCGAATTTCGAGTACCAGTCGAATTCGGACGAATTATAGAAATACGCGCGAGACCGTTCGTACAATTTTGTCCGCGTGAATCGCGTCGACGAGATATTCCCCTTGTACGGTTAACGGGCCGCGGTCGACGGAGAAGAGTATTTCGTACGTTTATGTACAAACGAGACCGTATAAAAATGCGAAAATTACGTAGGAAAATTGACGCGCGTCAATCGTGCCTGCGGAATGGCGATGGGGGGCAGGGGACAACTCTTCGTGCGCAATTCGCGGCCGGCTACAAACGTTTATTAGCGTGTGAAATTGAAAAAAGGGCATTCGCAAAACGTTCTAGTTTGCCCGCGGTTTCGAATATGTGTTCAACCCGTTCGCGTGTTTGTCGACGCGAAACGCTGAATTTTTTTTTTAACGCGCGCGCTCCACGGAATCGATACCGTACGTACGTATATTCGTAACGCCGGAAACGGTACGCGCGAATGAATGGACTCCCCAGCCCCCGCCGTATTCATTTGTGTACGACCGATTTGGTTTTCGCGTAGCAAGTCACGGGCGTTTGTCCGACCCGCCAATTATTCGCCAATAAAAAAATCGCGCGACGCACGTGGATCACGGTTTTCGTACACCGCTACTAGTTTTGTCGCCCGTGCCCGTAGGGAGAGCGCGTTTAGGTACGCCAGTTATCCACGGGCGTTAAATACGAAAATCGCGTGACGGGTGGACGTCCGAAAATGAAAAGGGCGGTGTGTTACGCACGTGAACGAACAGTAGTGCCGCGCGCGTGAACGTATTTGACCGTGGGAAACGTAAACCGACCCCGGAAGGCGCGCCTAAAATATTTACACGTCCGAACGTAAACGTCGTTTCGACGCCGTCGTTGGGGTCCGTCCGTTACTGTAAGCGCGAACGAAACTTCGCCTCGTGGCGCGCCCCCATCACATTTCGATCGTTTCTGGTCGTCGTCGTTTTTCCATTTTTCGTAGAGAGGTAATCGGTTAGACGACTCGGCGCTTTTCGCCGTTCAAATTTCGGAAGTGGCAACGTCCGAATGGTCGTCCCCAATCATTGTTCCGTCGTTCAAATCGGAATCCGCGACGCTCGGCAGTGTCCGTTTTTAAAAAGCCGAATATAAACAACAGTATCGATCGAAACCCGATTATCGCGCGAGTGCCGTCTTTCCCGTAAATCCGTTCTTCGTACTCGTCGAAACCACCCGAAAAGGTAATAAAATTGCCTACATTTCGCTCCTTAAAAAGGCCGACGGCGCCTTTTCGACGTGCACGAATAATATATTCGGCCGATTTTATTCGCGGTCGGGTCGCTCGCGTACAAATCGATAGTTCGTTCGATTCGTGTTCGCTAACAACGCGCCGCCGACCGGTGTTGGCGAGACGACGGTTTTCGTTCGCGGCCCGTTTTTCGTCAAAAACGGCTGGCCCGTTCGAGTCGTTCACGACGATAAGTCGGCGTTTCGTCGTTCGAGGAAACCGGTGAGCAAACCGTGTACGCGTGTGTTGTTCGCTCAAGTATACGCGTCACGAGTAATTTAGTTGCTACCGCCGAAACGGCGACGAACGCTTGCCGTCGCGACGAAATGTCACGGAAAAACGTTAATAGCGAATATTGCCGGCATCGGTGAACGTGTACGAGACACGGTTTCCTACGATTAATTTCGTTCGTAATCAACCCACGGAACGTCGGTGAAAATTAATTTTCGTTTTCGTTCGAACGATATTCTATCGTCCGGGCGCTAAATATATATATATATGTAGTCAGGGTGCGTTTTGGCCGGTACGACGATAAATACGTTGGAAAAAACGCGCGATTTAGTACCGGAAAACGAATCGTATCGTCCGGCCGACGAACGTTCGCGTACCGATTTTTACGCGCGGATCGCCTCCCCTCCCGTGGATCATAAACGGTTTTCATATTTGCACGAGTCCGATCGGATTTCGCGATTTATTGTCCGCGCCCAAAGCGAAACGAACACGCACGTACATGGTCGACCATCTCCTGGCCGATTAACCGACACGGGCCCACGCTGATAATTGTCAATTAGAGCCGAGGCCGGACTAAATTAAATCGCGAAACAATTAACGGACGAACGTATCACGCGTAATTTGTTTCTGATCTCGGACGGTCACAGCGTCGCCGAACGATTGACAAACCAGCGCTTGTAATGACCGCGGCGGCGGGTGCGCGGAAACGCTTGTACAAGTCACGAACAACGTAAATAAATAATAAAACGTTCCGCGCCGTTTTCGTTAATGGCCCGCGATTGTTTCCGAAAACGTAAATCGATTCGAAACGGTGGTTTTTTTGTTTTTACGACGCCCAAAGTTATAGACTACAAATTCGAGATAGCTGCCGCGTGCGTACGGAAAAGCGTTCGTTGCACGCGCGTGAATACAATTTCTTCGAAACAACTTCGGAACGTACGCGTAATATCGTCGTTGTACGTAATCGGCAATTAGGAGGCGGTCCCTTTTTTCGCGCGGACACCGATTGATTTCCGGACGTGTGTCATAGGCGTCCGTGAACGTACAAGTCCGGCGTGTTTACCGTTATATACGAATACGTTTTCGGGCACGGTCCGCGCGCCCGCCAATTTACAAAACATTTATGTAACGGAGACCGAAAATAATAATAGCCCGACTGCGCGCGGTTCGAGACTTATTATCTACGCGCGTCGGAACATTCGAGCGTTTAACTCCGCGTTATTCGCGCCGTTAAGCACAATTATCGTGCACACTTAACGTTCACACAATGTCCGCGCGTCCGTATCCAAAATGTTTCGCGTTCGTCGCGTCCGCGGTATTATTATTACTACTACGTTCGAACACGTCCGTCGAAAAAATCGCTATTGTTGGCGCGCGCGAACTTCTTCGTCTACGCGATAGTCGGGGGACGGAAGAATTCATCCTCTCACTCACCACGTTTGTACACGTCGAGTCGTCCCTTTATTAGCGTCGGGTTTTTTTTTCCGATTTCGCGGCGAACGTTGTTGCCGAATCGTCGTCGTCGCTCGCGCTCTAAGCGTCGAATCTAGAAAAACATATTACGTTCGAAAAATTGTCGGTCGGTCGGTCGTCGTCTCTTATCAAGTCGAAAATTACGCGAACGTCGTGTACACTACAATAGCGATAAAACCGTAGACACGACGTGTTCGTTAACTTTGGCGGACTCTGTTTGAAAATCAACCTTCCGGCAGTTTCACGTCACGACATGAATGGCACCTGCCTAAAGTCGCGGATTATGGACATCTCGCGCGCGCGTGTCCGTCTTTCCCCCTTAACGACGTCGTATAAAAAATTGCGCGAAAAACTTTTTACGAACGAAATCTCGGAAAGCTCGGGCGAAACGTTAACATAACACCCCGATCTTGACCCCGCGACCCTTCGAACATCGGACACGGATGTTTATCGTACCTTTTTATTCGCCGACGACGGGGACCGCCCGTTTTCTTTTGTACGCTATACGCGCGGTTTTCACGCCACGTATCAGAGACGTATGTTCGACAGAGCGTATTTTCGTTTCGATGATAAACGTACGAGGGTCACATATTCAGGGCGTTTGGCGCGGGGGGAAAGAACTCTACGGAATTGTATTAAAGGGTTTCCTTCGATTTTAATAAAAAAAAAAAAAACCCCGAAAAATCGACAAGTAATCGAAAACGCGTTAAATCTTCTTCCAATAACCGTAATAATTTCGCGGATATTAAACGCACGACGGTTTCGATATCGTATATATTTACGGTGGGCGTGTACTTTATCCACACATTGTGTATAAACGTAATATCGTTCGGAAGTCTGTGACCGAAACGCGAATTGCGATTAATAGTAGAATCGCCAGTAACGGCCGTTAGTTTGGCACGTAACTACGAATCGCGAAATATTTGAATACGGTTGGCGATCTCGCTGGCCTGGAAATACGGCGCGTAACGTGATTTCCGTTTCGTTCGTCGAAATTATTGATAATCGTCAGACACGGACGAAGACGCGGCGGATGGCGAAAACTAGTTAGGCCGTGTCTACGTGTACGCGTCGTGCGACCGAATTAATAAACGCGCGGCGCTCGCCTCATAAACGTTATTACGCGTTTCTGTTACGAATCACACCGCCGCTTATTTATTACGACGGGCGTTGCGCAAAATCCGTCGGATAAACATTACTATACGGACGATTCGGAAAATCGCGTCGGCCGCGTGCCGACTATTCATCGATATCGACGGGCGATAAAAACAGCCGCCGACTCGGGCGTATCGATCCGCGTTCGTGCGTACACGTGTAGGATTCGCGGTAAAAAGGCGGCGTGATCAAAGGCCCGTCGACCCGGTTCGAAAAGTAGAAAAATACCAGTACCGCCAATCGCCGCCTAGCGTTTCGACGAACGCGCGCAATAACAATTATCGAATATTTTGTTTATTAAAAAAATACGCGCGTTACTACAGAAGACACACGACGACGATGTTATTGTTACGTGCGCGTTTGTATACACATATATACGCTAATTGTTCCGAGAAAACGTTAATGAAACGTTCAGAGTGTTGTGTACGATCAACAACGGTCGCCCGTGATTGACGAACACGATCGGAAATCGGCGCGCGCGTCTTATTCGCGTAGATCCGAGTGGGGCGGGACTTGGTGACGGACCCGTTTCGCCGGCCGAATACAATAACGTCGCGGACCACCGTCCGTCGTCCTTTGGAATTTTCGCTTGCTCCCGAATATCCGACGATTCTTTTCGTCCGTTCCATCGAAATTGCCGATTTACAATTACCGTCATTAATCATACGCCGGCCGTACGATTAGAGCAGATAAGAAATAATACCCTCTATTCCGCCGGCGACGCCGTAATTAGAACGCGGACGGAAATTGAAATCGCGCGTCCAAAGCGTGTCGTGTTAATAAAATGGATATGCACGCGCCGCCATAGACGATGAAACTACAACGGCGTAAGGTTCTCGAAATACAAAAACGGGTCGTGCTGCCGTCGGTTAGACCGTGCTCGGGAAGACAAATGTGTGTGTGTGTGTGTGTGTGTGTTGGTCCGTTACGAATTTCGGTGTCGTCGATCTCTGGAACGGAGGTCGTGTTTTGTGTCTTCGTTCGGAAAAAAAACACGAATCGTATTATATATTGCCTTGTTGGTGACACGTCTACTCGCGGTTATTACGGGTTAAGTATTTCGAATTATATACCGAAATACAATTGTATATTAAGTACGTCTAGCGTACTCGGTGGTCACGTAAAGCTGATATTTCAATCTGTTTTCGTTCGTGTGTGTGTGTGTGTGTGTGTGTGTGTGTGTGCACACGCGTGGCAGGCACGAGTCACGTTTCCGTTTCTATATAATTGACAAATATATATAAGTATCGGTGGCGTGGTGAAGAATCGGAAAAGACATACATGGAGGACGAACAACAATAAGTCGGTATACGTTTCGGATGTTGTTACGCGACGAGGTCAAATGCCGGGATAAAACCGATTGAAATCGTCTCACGAACGGCGGTTGTTCAAATATTAATTACGTTACGTTCGTTATTTCGTTTCTCGTTAAAATCTATCAATTACGCGTTTTATACAACGAACCGATAAGATTATAATGTTTAGTTTAGGACGTCCCGTCTGACGTTTAACGCGGCGGCGTAACGAGATAACGAACGCGACGTGTGTGTGTGTACGAGTAGAATATAGGCGAGGTTTACGAATTATTATTGTGCCGTAATTAATATGTCGTCCACCGTCTTACGTAATTATTCCCTTCGTTTTTTCGTCCACTGACCGGATACAGTTGTACTTGTGGGCTAATCGCGATTAGAAAACGAAAAAATGGGATAAACGCGTTTAGGTAACACGGCGGCGACATGGTATACGTTCGAAATAGGCACGCGCCCAACGAGTCCGTTAACGTAAACGGCGAAATTACAATAATATCGTTTCGTCGACAAAAACGTAAAAACGAGGCGAAGAAATTTGTAAAGTTATACGCGACCGGAAACAGGACGTAAAACGACGTTTTATTCGACTAACCGCGGGAATATTGGGTACTTTCGTTTATATTTGCCGAAATTACGTACGTTTCGTACGTGCGACGACTTAATAAAAAGGTCGGTTGAAAACGTACGAATCGTGAACAGCGAAAATATTACGTCAATATTCGTAGGTGTTCCGCAGTTATTTCTCGAGCCGAATACTTAGCGGCCGGGAGCGATTGTAAAATAAATTCGGCGGCGCGCGCTTAACTGTCCGATACGTCCGGAGTTCGTCGTTTCGATTGACCGTCCGTTTGGAAATCGGCGATTATCGTCGACTCGTCGGGATTCGGATTTTGAAGGTGTCCAACAAACGGCCCAGCCCTTTTCGACGGGACATCGCATATGTCTAGTAAAACTTATGAGCGGTGGGGGGGGGAGGGAAGCGTGGAATGGACAACAAGTTCGTGCCGGTGTCGCGCGGGACGAGTATTACTCGTTTACCCGTAATATAATATATACCGTACGGTTTATAGGCCCGATCGAACCGGATAATTTACGTTAGTACGTAGGCGCTTGCGGCGGTTCTGTCCGCGGTCGGATCGTTCGTAGGGGAGGACCCGCGCGTGTATTCAATTTCGGTTTTTGTTCTCGTAATCGTATCGACCCTGCGCGTGTGTATACACACGTCGTCGTCGCGGCGTATGTCCATATAAATGACGCGGTAATAACGGCGTTCCGAAACGACTTATAGATAGGTAGTATATTTATATGCGTGCGCGCGCTCGTCTATGCGTGTGTGTGTGTGTGTGTGTGTGTGTGTGTGTGTGTGTGTGTGTGTGTGTGTGTGTGTGTGTGTGTGTGTGTGTGTGTGTGTGTGTGCGCGACGGGTGCAACGCGAGCGCTAGATGAAAACGTCCGCCTTCAAACGACCGTCGTCGAAAGTAATAATTACATCTCGCGCGTTTCACGGGTTATTTTATTAAACCATATTACGTGCACGTTAGCCGCGAGATCGCGAGCGACGTAAAGTACTGTATTATTTTCATTTCGTGGTATTCGTTTTTCGGTATCTCGTCGAACAAAAAAACCCGACACGCGTTTCACATAGTTCGTTAACCGCGGGCGCACACGTGGACAGTGACGCGTACTTAGAGGAGGATGGAATGGAGAGGGGGCACCGACGGAAAATTTCCGTCATTTTTTTTTCAAGCGGTATTACGAACGAAAGTAAAAAGCCGTAGGCGCATAAAGACAAAACAAAAACGATCGTTTAAGACGTAGACGGCGCCAGATTCGCCATATAAATGCGTGGGTATTTCGGGGGTTGTAACTTGTTCAAGCGTTCGGGTTCGATATTGAACGGCGTATTTCTTACTTAAATAAAACGTTCAGCGAATACCGAGGTCTTTCGTTCGTTATTTATTAGGGGTAAAAATTACGTCTAAAACGGACAAACGCGTACGTAGAATTGACTTCGCGTAAATCGCCACCGTGCAGTGATGTGTGTATGGGGGGGGTGGTGTTATGTATCGAATATTGTCGGCGAATTTCGGGCCTCGCGGAGACGGGGCGATTTTTTATGTCCGGGGCGCGAAAAACGCTTAAATAACGGCGGGGGTCCGTGTGATACGCGTGTATTCTATACGAATTAAAAAATGTACGGGCGATCGAAGAACGCGAAAACGGCCGTAAAGGCGACGCAATTGGGAAACGGAGAACGCGTTCGCGTAATTAGCCCGAAAACGGTAATTACGAGTCGGTTTGGTGGTGGGGCGGGGATGAGGTTCGTTTTGACATTAGGTCACGTTCGTGGCCTATGACAAATAGACACTAGTCGCGATTCCCGAACGAGACGTTCGGATGTGTTCGCGCGTATATTTTTCTAAGACTATCGTCACGAATACCACACACACAAACACACACGCGCGATTTGATTTCGCAACGATATCTAGAAAAAAGAACGTAAATATTATTCCGATCGGTGAGAACTATAGCACGGCCGTTGTGTGTATATGTGTGCGGGTGTGTGCGTGTGTCGGCGCGGTTTGTTCGTGCGGCCGCGAATCATTCCGCGCGCGAGCTGATGACCTTTCGTAGGAAATTGAAAACTCCCTCGCCGCGTCGTCCTAATTAGTCGCAATTAAATTTAGACCGCGCGGACTCGATAGCCGCGGAATGATTTTCGTTTCGTTTTTTTTTTTTTTTTTTTTTTTTTTTAGTTTCTTTCGAAACGTTTTATTGTCGGC
>JAIPRN010002492.1:0-29900 GCA_025469175.1 Geopemphigus sp. TES_GeoC_2020 | reverse complement strand
AATATATATATATATATATATATATATATATATATATATAATATATACACATTCAATAAATTAATTATCATCGCGAATAATTCGTGTAAATTAAATGTCTTTATAAAAAAATATAGTAAAAGGAAGTATGATTGTTGTTTTAAATTTTTGTATACAATAACAAAATTTAAATAATAATCATAGTTAATTTGTTTCTAAATTTGTTTTATTTGGTACAAACGCTATAGCAAATATATATATCGTTGTAAATATTAAGGGCACTCGAAAAGTCAAAAGGGATTTTTTACTAATAATCTATAGCTGCTATTTCGGGGTAAATATTTTGAAGTTCTCCAAATAGTCCACACCGGCCACCCATTCCGATAAAAAAATATTTTTCATTAAATTCTTACGACTTTTTAAAATGCCTAAATCCATATTTATATCTATATATATCTATATAGATAATATATATATATATCATATTTATCGTTACAACTTCACAGGCCTTCTACAATAAATGTCGGTATGTGCTTAATTTAATACTGTTACACCGCAAAAGTAAAAAGAAATTATATTTTTTAAATAAAAATCGTTACTTTTACTTTTATTATTATACGAAACGACAAAAAACGTATAACACTTATAATATTTATGGGCGTGAATATAATGCTCGAGCGCACATCTAGACGTCTATATAGTACACGCAAATATTGGCAAAAATATAATACTTATAAGGATTAAAAGGATACGTATTTAAACGAAATATTTTTATCGCGTTTACTCGACCGAGTCGTATATTTCGTCTCGATCGTCAAATAAAAACCGATCAGTAATCCGCGATTATTCGATATTTATTATTTTCGATACACTTCATATTCCGTATTGGGCGAAATGTATTTAAAAACTGCAACGGTGTCCGTCCAGTTAGAAAATAAAGTCGACGAATTCCTTTTAACCAACCGCCGGCTTACTAGAAATGTTTCCGATTAATCAAGCGAAAACAATGTCCCGGAATCGTTAGATTGACGAAAAATATTATTTAACGAATATATTTACTCGGTATTATACTCGTCGAACGCTCGTTATAAATGCTTAAATATTAGTCATCCTAAATCGGATGACTAATTCGACGAAAATTAAATAGAATCACGCAAACAGTACATCGAATACAGCTAACCGGGAGCACAGCTTCTCTAAGATTGGGAGTACAAATATGTTCGCATCGATATTCATTGACCGAATACCGATAAGTAAAATGATTTTTAGACCGCGCGGGTAAACAAAAACTGGTCGTTTCAGGGTCGCCGTCGACGTCCATTACTCGCATCCAACACCGATGATCATTGTACGAGGGTTATTCAGAAAGTAAAGAACGCTTTTAGAATTAAAAAAACATTAAGCGTAAGAACATTTTTTTATTATATACATACAAAAGAACGACTAAAATACTACTTTTCTACATGGTCACCAAGCAAATTTAGGCGCTTATCGTAGCGGTGGACAAGCTTTGAAATTCCTTCGTCGTAAAAATCTGCCGCCTGTGATCTCAGCCACTCAGTGACGCGTACCCGGATCTTTTTTTTGGCACCCATCTTGCACAAAATTTGCGATAACTTGGCTTTTGAGTAACAATATCAAACAGTTAAGTCCTTGAAACTCGTGGAAAACAAAACGAAAGCTCCGTTACTATGAAACGGTGGTTTTCACGAATTTTTTCATCAACTTTAGTGACCAGATCGTCAGTCACAATGCTCGGGCGTCCGCTCGTCTCTTCATTAAGAACGTTGATTCGGCCATTTTTAAACCAAATGCACCATTTTCGGACGAAACTTTCATTAATTACGTTGTCTCCACTTCACACTTCACACAGTTGCCGATACATTTCCATCGGTTTTAGGTTTTTTGCCAACAAAAACCGTATTACAGATCGCGCCTCACAACCGACGGGATTTTCAATCGCGACACACATTTCAAAATTGAAAAAACGGGCAGCTCAGAGATATTCCAATTGTTACGGTTGGAGGCCGACTGAGGAGCCGAGCACGCACGCACCAAAATATACGCAATCGGCGTGTGCCTAACGACGTCAGACGAAAACGTTCCTTACTTTCCGAATAGCCCTCGTTTCATTCGGTTTCCCGAAACGGTAAATTTTCTTTGAACGCTCATTTTAATTGAACAAAAACGGCCCGTAAAGCGTTATCAATTATCAGACGTCGTTTAAACAGAAATAAGTGACCCGGAATATACGAATTTCATAAATTGCGTAAAGAGGTACGCGAGGAAATTACTTCGACTAAACGACTGTAACACTTACGACGGCGATAGATGAATTTCTACGACGGCGACAGTATTGTCATGACTCGTCACTCAAGCTACCAGGAATATTACCGTTACTCTATTCTCGACAGTCGACACTAATCGTCCCGTCCGGAGTACCGTTTCCTATATACAAACATCGCTGTCGCGTTGTATCGAGCGTGTCAGCGCGTGTGTATATGACAGTTCGTACTTGAAACGCGCAAGCGGCCGTATGTAAAATGTTTCGATTTTAAACATTCCGAATATCACGGACATACCTATGCGTGTCGAAAATTTGCGGAGTATTGAAGATTTTATAATATTTTCGCTGAAGGAGGGAGGGGGTGACAAAAGAAGAATATAATTCCGAAACAGCCAACGTTTTTATCGGATTTTTTTTTTTAATGTTTTGACTAATTACTGCTTAGTGCGACTAGCAGTAACTCCTGGCCTCGAATATACCTCGTAATCGTATCGCAATAAACGCGTTACGGTCGACGAACAAAGTTAATTAGAAAAATGTTCTATGACGAACTTCGTCAGTGGCCTTTTCGAATTCGTCGTCGATTACTTCTCGATAACGGAATATAAAAAAAAAAAACAACAACGTTCGTTGTGTAAAATATGGTCGATTAGAGAGCGGAATGCGACGAAAAATATATTATAATAATATGCCGGTGGGGGAGGGAAGGGATAATCGACGCGAGACGTTTTTTTTTATAAAGGAAATATTTTTTATATAAAATTAAAATTATTTTATACAAATCGTATACCATAAAGTATTTTATAAGTTAAATGAATTTATGATTTTCGCGTAAATATGGTATTATGGCGAGAATTATTCATAAAAAGTACATATTCGTGGGTAAAATAAATAACATAAAAACAATAAATAATACCTACGGAATGGGCGACTACGAGCTTGGTATTTGCGCAATACGAATTTTCGTACGAGTAAAATTCTAACTACCAGTTAGAATGGTCCGCCATGAAGTATTCGGTGGAAGCAATTGACTGGTTAAGTGGAGTCGATCGATTTTTACGATATGTTGATCAGAAAAATGTTTTACGACGAACTTAGTCTGCGGCCTTTTCGAATTTGTCGTCGATTTCTTCTCAATAACGTAATAAAAAAAATAATATTTCGGCAAAATTTTTTGGGAGTGGGGTGGTTGTGAATGATGATGATTTGTAGTAGAACCGGTGGGATGGGGTGCCTTCTGCCGATGATATGTGTATGTGTGTATGTGTACTTATTATGTTATCTAAATTGTATTTACCTATTATTGAACGAATGAATTTACCTATCGAATGAATGAATGAATGATTTTACGACGGCCGGACACACACATCCAACCCGGAACAAGAATTCGCTCAACACACCTGCCCATATACCGACACAAACCAGTAAGTAAGTAGTAGTAGTATAGAGAGTAACCTGCGGAGTTTCGGAATGTGACGACGATTCCCGTTGACATGCTCATCGTAATCCCTGTCAATGAGGAATGTGTGTGTGTGTGTATGTACTACTTTCCTTGCACATTATTCAGGGAGAAGAATGAGCACGCCGCACTGGGATGTCCGTCCGTCTGTCAGTTAATCATTACGCGCACTCCAACACCGTTTTAAACGAACATTACCCTTTAAACTACTACTACTACTATATTTTGTGGTACAGCGGTGGCGAGGGGGGGCGCTCACGGGTCAGGGGGTCCATTGCTCGGTTTTTTATTTTTGTCGTTTATTAGCGATATATTTGTAATTAATGGTGAAGATGATTTTTTTGGATTTTGTATTTTCTATATTTTTTTGGTTTTTCTAATTTTATATCTTTTTTTGGTTTTTCTATTTTTAAACTTTTTTTGTGTATTCTGTTTTTATATCTTTTTTTGGTTTTTGTATATTTTTAATATTTGCGGTGCCGTACGGCGTTGCGAAGGGGCCGGTTTCTACTTAGCACTCCCGAAGATGTCTACGGTCGGAACTGGTATATATACCTAACGTCAGACTAATATGTTCACTAGTGAGAAGAAAAAAACCAGACGAACGAAATCACCATCTAGCGGAGACGGTCGAACGGCCGCCCGTTATCACTCGGCTCGATTCGTTGTTGCGGTGGACCACGACAATTTTTGTAATTGTACACCTGTAACAAAAATTATTTGCCCCGTGTTTTCGTCCGTTTATTTATATACTATGTACTTGTGCGGAATAGTGACGGACGTTTTAATTTTTGTGTACGTTAAATTTCGATTTAGCGGCAGCAATACGTGGGGGTGGAGTGATTCAATAAAAAATTTTGAAAAAAAAAAACCTGATTAATGGAGTATAAGAAAAGCGAATGGAGACGAACGTGGCGTAATTATTACATAAATAATTATTATCAACGTATATTCTACGTACCGGTACCGCTGCAATAGGTACACGGGCTGTGTCCGGCGAGTAATGGACGAACGCGTATAAAAATAAATGGTTTTTACCACGACGATAATGTTCGATAAACATAGCGGCACATGTTGTGAGGGTATGTACTGAGGTTGAGCGAGCATGTGAACGGCATCGCCGGACAGAAAAACGATATCGTTAATTTCGTGAATATTATTTACTCGAAATATGATTCGCAAGAAAAACTCGCGCCGTCGTTGAGTTGTTCGATTTCGATATTTTATTTTTCTCGAAAAGGGAAGATTTTCAATTATATTGGGCGGATCGAACTTCAATTTATGATTATTTTACCGAAAAACTTATAAAAAAAGAACGGTTAAAAATTCGTGAAAATTGGCCATATTTTAACACTTTTTTCGGTGTTTAGTAATACAGTTTTATAATTCAGTCCAACTTGTTTTTTATAGTCTTCCGAGTTTTAGAAAAAAAAATTATCGACATTCACTTACTGCAAGAGGCGTGCGAGTACCGAATAAAGCACGGTTTTAAGCGAAGAATCGCGTCGTGCATTAAAATTCGTAACAAATCAATTACCACAGAAACAGCCTCGATATCTATACTTTCGAATTATAACGCGTCGACAAGACGAAACGACACATTCGACAGCCGCGACATCTAGCGGTGGAAAAAAGCGTCATTTTGTTATTACTTTTCTCAAATTTCAATTCATTTAGACATATTTTAAGGGCAAAAACAATAGTGACAGTTTAAATATATCTCTTTAAACACAAACAGTAAGGAAAGTAATCAAATATTCTGGTATTTTTCATTGTTACACGTGAAATAAGTATAAAAAATGTAATTGCGAAAGTAAATTTGTTCATATCGCGGAACGGCGTATTTTGTTACAGCATTGGTGGTCAATGTTAAGACAATAATACAAAACTGATATTTGTTTGTGGTGAACAAAACCAGAGAAACTATTAATAAGCAGCTTAAAAGACCCTTTACAACTCAAAAAGTTATAATTAGTGCATTTAATCAAAAAGTCGAATAGCCGTTATATACAAAAATATGTCCACAAATATAATGAGTATATACTACGTTGTAAGATTTTAAACTAATACATAATTAATAGAATACAGAACAAATGCTTGCAAGTATAATATAACAATAGGAAACCACAAAGCACAATGTTAAGTAGTTAGCAAGTTAAATAATTAAATTTAAAAAATATTATTAGTAACTTCGTCAATTGATCCGTTTACTTAAATGAAAATTATTTCAACGCTTTACAATAAATACAATGTGCAAAATTGTGTTATGAAAACAATACAAATATAAATTAGTAATAGGTAGCAAATAATAAATCATATTTCAGTACAATTAATTTTATAATATTCATTATTGTTTAAATAAAAATATTACAAAAAAAAAAAAAAATACAAATTATGTCAAATCATAGACCTCAAGGGATAACACATTTACATTAAAATATTTATAATTTACAACCTACACACTTATATTAAAATTAAAAGTTGTTACAGTGTGATAAAGCAACTATTAATAACACAATCAATTGAATAGTTGACCATAAAATAAAATTATCGTTAATTTGAACTAAATTCAACGGAACAATATCTTATCAAAACTTCACAAATGTAAATTAATAATAGCTATAATTTAATTATTTTTATTACAGTAAAATAAATTATATAATGTTTACAATTGTTACACAAATACAATCACAACTTAAATACTACAAAATTAAGTTAAATATTAAAGAAGTTAAGAAGTCAAAATATTTATAGTTAACAATACATATACTTATATTGGACTTGAGAATAGTTGTTACTGACAGAAATGTTAAATTATTTCTGTCAGTTTCTATATATCAATATATGCTTTTATAAATTTTATGTAATTCTAAAGCTAATTTTAGTCACATCAATTTAACAAAACTAAAATTATTTTAGCTATAAATAATCTATACACTGAATTAAATGTAAAAATTACTTTATCAACACCTTAAAAATGTAATTTCATGACATTTGTTACATAAGAAGTCAAATTGTAGTACAATTAATTCAATAATGTTTATAATTATTACAGCAACAAAATAACAACATAAATATTTACAGACTATGGCTAAATATTACAGGCTATGGTAAAAATATTTATAATTAACAGCATACATACGTAAATTGATCTTATCAATAGTTGTTACAGAATACTAATAGTAGGGTCCAGAATACCATTTTTGGATTCTATACATTTTCATGTTTATTTATAAACTTATTTTCTACTTAACTCTAATATCTAACTATTATTTCCTATAATGTGCAATATACTAGAATTTAATTAAGGTTCAAACTGTTCAGAGTATCGTTGGTGAAAAGAAACAAATTCAAGACAGCCACGATCAACTTCTCTGTTTTGTCTATTACAGATGCTGTGTCATAATGTCATGAACCACAGATTTTGGTAAATTTAACATCTGGGCAATTAAATGAATACTTAGTCGACGGTCTGAGTTCAAAATTTCGCTCACACGAGTCACATTGTCGGTGTTTGTCGATGTCGAAGGTCTTCCAGCACGGTCTTCATCAGCGACCTCTTCCCGGCCCTCCAAAAAGGCCTTGTGCCACCGAAACACACCACTTCTTGCTAAAGCAACATCTGGGTAAGCCTGCTTGATCATATCAAACGTCTCTGCCGCAGATTTACCGAGTTTCACACAGAATTTAATCGCGTACCTCTGCTCTAACGAACGCTGCATTTTTGGCTTGCATCACTCACAGAAACACGTTGCGCGAAAATCCCTGTCCTGACTCTCCAAGTGCACGGAGACAACTGACTAACCGCTCGTTCATTAGCTAGGAACGCCCTCTACTGAATCCAGTTGGTGTGCGCACACTCCAAAGTACAGTCGTGGCGGAAGAAAATGAGTCTTTTACTTTCTGGACAATCCTTGTATATGGTCTTCATGTAGCTTGTATTACAGCATTGATGCAATACCTGACAGAACAAAAACAACGTCGCTGTTAAATAATCAATGAGCAACATGCACATTCGTAGTTATGAACAAGGCAAATTAAATGGGAGTACCATAGAAGAACGCTAATGATGATAATATACAAACTGCAATGGATGGCCACCAATGAGTGTAACACAATAACGAACGAAAAATAAAATTCGAATACACAATTACGGAGTATTATTGTAGAAATTTTTGACGAACAATGAGTACTGTCTCCATACAAATGGTTGGTAAAAAAATGCTTAACACGTACGAATTGCAACCAACGAAGAAAACGAGACGATCGTACATTGAATATGTAAAGTGGTCGACAAGTTCAAATAGGTCGAAAAGATAAATATTACTCACTTAGGAGACTCGCACTGAACATTCAACTGTGGACAATGCGAGAATAACAGTGTCTTCGCATTTGTAAACCATTCGAACGCGACTGCGACACACGTACGTCCGAAGTAACGTCCTAAGGAAAAACGTATGAAAATAAATCGTGGCACGGAATAAGTAAGGGCAGAACCGCGATATTTGTGTGTACTGTACCGACATTAGGTGCAAGTTTGAATACTCGCACGCGATTGTACCGTCATTAGAGCCTTGACACGATTACGGTAACAGTTTTGTGCTGCCGACTGAAACGTAATGTACGCGAACGTCCGACATCCGACAAACGGAGTACAACCCATATGATGTGACGAAACGGTCAGACGATAATAATATATAAGAAAGGTTCTTATCGAGGAGACAAACACGACACGGTGGTTCTTATTGAACAGTAGCGACGATATTGTGGCCACTATTATCTGTCGGCTGCGTTATCACTGAACGCTGTTATCAGTGGTAACGTAAAAATTTGTGGCGTACCGATGCCTCGGTATCGGACGCGTTGTGTTTAGTTTTTTTACAGCGGGAAGGAAACTGTTGGTCACAATACTGTCTTCCAAGTACGAAAGACTTGCGCGCTTACACCAAAACGTGGAACGGTACCCATAAGTAACGTAGTAACAGATATAGATTTTAGTCTTCTTGTGGCGAGCGTTTGATTTTGATATTTTTTTTTTGCTCAGAACGCAGTGCTGTTATGTTAATGGATGACCGAGAGCCGATGTTAAAGAAAATCTCATTTTGCACGAAAAACATGTCCATGTTTAGTATACGGTAAAGCAGACGTAACGAGAATTTTGTCATCCACTGAAGATTAGCGTTTAGTTTCGTAAAGAAGGTAAATATTTATTTTCCGTTTAACTTATATACACTTATCGGATGTCGACAGTTTTTCTCGATCATTTTGTTTTCATCTCTCGTTGGAATCCATACACGTTAAAGAATTCCTTCACCTTCTATTTTTAAATTTACGATACTACCATTGTTCGTCGACAATTTTTATATCTTCCATACGTGTGTATGTGGATTTTATTTTTCATATAGTATTGTTATACTCGTTGGTGGCCATCGTCGTTGGCTGATTATTAACATTGTTAGAGTACTCCTAAGACACTCGTATATAATTTGTCTTGTTCATAACTACAAACGCATATTCGCTTATTGATTATTTAACGACAATGTTATTATTTTGTCCTATATCAGGTGTGGCATCAAAACCATTCTACAAGTTGTATGAAGACCATACTATAGGCGTGGAACAGTTACAGACTTGGAGAGATGATATAGAGAAGTCGATCAAAGTTCTGTGTGGACTGCGGCGGTTTTCAATTTATTCGTTATCACAATTGAAATTTTGGACAGTTTGAATCTACGTTAAATTTTGGTATACAGTACATTGTGGGAAATAATAGTTATTAGAATTAAGTAGAAAATTGGTGTATATATAAAATTGTATAGAACCAAAAAAAAAATATTCAGCGTATTACTATTAGTATTTTTTAAGACCTATTGATAAGATCAATTTAAGTATATATTTTGTTAATTATAAATATTTTAACTTAAATGTCTACATATTTTTGCTATAGTCTGTAGTATTTATATTGTAATTTTGTTACCGTAATAATGATAAACATTATCAAATTAATTGTACTACAATATGACCTACTATGTACAATATATATATATCATTAAATTATATTTATAGTGTTGATAAGATAATGTACCTATTCAGTTCAGTGTATAGAGAAAAAATAATTTTAGTTTAAATTAAACAGTTAAATTGATGTTACTAAGAGTAGCTTAAATGTTACATAAAATATATAATATACATGGATGTATAGAAGCATGGTTAATTTGTCATAACTACCTATAACAATTGTTCTCAAGTCTACAATAAATATATGTATTGTTAATTATAAAACTTCTTTAATATTTAACCTAATGTTTTAGTACTTATGTTTTAATATTATTAATGAGAAAAATTGTGAATATTACAAAGCCAATTCTACTGGGATATAATATATATTATTAATTTATAATTGTTAGGTGTTGATATGATATGTTGCCACTGAGTTGAGTTTACGAAGTTAAAATTATTTTATTTTATAGTCAACTATTCAATTTATTGTGTTACTAATAATAGCTTTAGAATTACATAAAGTGTATAAATAGATAATATATACATATATTTATATAGAGCTATATAAAAGCCACCAAAGGTAATTGAACATTAATATTTGTACTTTGTAACAACAGTTGTTAAGTTTAATATTAGTATTTATGTTGTAATTTATAGATATTTTTATTAATGTTCTGCCAATAATTTTAATAATGACAATTAAAATACGAATGCGACGAACCTTTGAAATATATGATGTTTGATTTAGTTTGTAGAATTTTGTAATTGTAATTTTGTTCCTGTAATAGTATCGAATATTATAAATTTTATTTTACCGAAATATGATTTTTTCTTTACTACCTACCGTCAATTTATATTTGCAATACCTTGTTATGGTCATTTTACACATTCAACACAATGTATAGACTAAAAATAATTTAAATTTAAGGCTAACTGATAAGTGAATTATGTTACTAATAGTATTCTTAAATGATATAAGATATAAATAAGTAATTAAATATATACGAAAGAAAAGAACGATATTAGTATAAAAGTATTTGTTCTTTGAACATCTGTTGCTAAGATCAATTTAAGTAAGTCTATCGTCAATTATAAATATTTGTATTAATACACTATCGATAATTTTAATAGTGTTAATTTTAGAGAATATAAATGGGAATTTTAATTTCTACGAAATTTGAACTAGTTTTGTAGTAGATTTTTTCCTTGCGCAAACTAGTGATTATTATTATAAAAAATTAATTGTACTGGAATATGATTTATTTTGTACTATTTATCACCAATTTACATTTGTGATTCAATTCAAAGAATGGGTCAAAATAATTTTTATTTTAATTTAACCATTTAATCGATAATGTTACTATTAGTAACTTTAGAATTACATAAAATATATACTTACATTTACACGTATAGAAGTCAATAAAGATATACAAGACATTACTATTAGTAATTGTTATAGATTATGGTTAGATATTAGAATTAAGTAAAATATAAGTATATATAGAATCTAACAAATGTATTCTAGACACTACTATTAGTACTTTATAATACCTATTGATAAGATCAATTTAAATATGTATGTTGTTAATATTTTAACATAAATGTCTTTACATGTTTTTGCCATAGTCTATAGTATATATGTTGTAATTTTGTTATATTTTATTTTATTTTGATATAATATATATATATATATATTAATTGATAAGATATTTTATCACTGTGTTGAGTTTATGAAGTTAAAATAATGTATTTTATTTTGTTATTTAATTGACGTTATCGAAAACAGCTTTAAAATTACATAGAATATATGTAAATATATGTAGACGTATAGAAGCTAGTAAAAATATTCTGGACGTTACTAGTTGTACACCGAAACAACTAAATTTTAGAACAATATAAGTATATGTATTGCTAATTGTAAATATTTGTATTCGAGTAATTCCAACAATTTAAATTTTGTTAATTTTAAAGGCAAAGTATATTGAACATTTAACTTCTATGATATATAATCTAGTTTTGTAGTGTTTACGTTATAATATTTTTGCTGCAATAATTGTATTACAAAATTAATCGTACCTGAATGTTTTGTTTTTACTATATGCTATACTATTTACTATATGTTACAACTGTTTGACGTGGATAAATCGATTTTACACATTTCATTCAGTGTATAAATTTAATATAATTTCGTTATGATTAATCATTGAATTCATGATGTCACTTATAGTTGCTAGAGGTATGTACTTATAGTGTAGAAGTCAACAAAGATATTTGAATATAGCATTATTTGTACCCTATAAGAACTACAGTTGAGAATAATATTAGTATGTGCACTGTTAACTATATATGTTTAATGCAAATATTTTGGACTTAAAAGACTATGTTATTCGACGTATTTTGTAGTATTTATATTGTAATATTGTTATCAAAACAATAGCGAATATTATATAAAATAAATTGTATTGGAATATGATTTGTTATATTCATATCATTAGTTTACATTTGTAAAGTGCTGATTAGATAATGTTATACATTTATTTCAGTGTATATAGTAAAAGTTATTCAGAGTAAATTGATGAATTGATAAGGTTATTAATAATAGCTTTAAAGTTACGTAGAATTTAAGTAAATTTATATTTATAAATGTATAGAAGATAACAAAGATCTTTGAACATTACAGTGTATAATTTTAATAATAAATATATATTAGGCTTTTAACTTCTTTTATATTTGACCTAGTTTTGTGGAATTTAATTTGTAATTTTTGTGATTTTAACAATTGTAAATATCATAAAATCAGTTATATCATTTATTACGTACACGTCATTCATTTACATTTATAAAGTGTGAATGAGAAAATTTTACACACTATATTCTATAAATTTAAAATAATTTTGTTTAAGTTCAACCAATCAATTGATGAGGATACTGATTGTGACTTGCTGTTTACTTAACACGCAGTTTTGTGATTTTATAATATATATATTTATGTAATACTGCAAATTGTTTTTGAGTGTTTGACAAATTATATTTTAATTTAAAATATTTAACAAGGTAATATATTACAATTGCATTTTGTGTTTGAATAACAAAATTGTAATAAAAATATAATTTGTTTACATATATGTACATTTTGTCAATTAGTAATATAAAAACTGAATATAATATTAAAATTTAGGTTTAAGATCAACCATTCAATTTACAGTGTTTCGTATGTTAAATTTTGAACTGAATAATTGAACTTGCTGATTACTTAACATTCAGCTTTGTGCTCTCATATAGCTAATACTTATAATTCATTTTTGAGCATTCGATGAATTATATTTTAGTTTAATTTATGAAAAATTGATTACATTTGTCACAAGGTAATATATTAAAATTATACTATATATATATATATATGAATAACAATAGTGAATTAATAGTGATATATATATAATTTTAACCGTATTTACTATTATAAAATCCAAATAAGAATTATTTTATTAGTTTGTTCACTATTAATTTTAACAATAAATCATTGTCAAGTATTAATTGGTAATAGAAAATACAACGATAAATTAAAGTAGAGAAATGAATAAGAATACATAGAGAAATGTATGATTATTATCATAAAAATACTATAAAGAGTTGTATTAATAAAAAAAATAACAATAAAAGTAATTGATGGATTAAATTTAAAAAAAAAATTTAATGCATACGGTATGTTATCAATATTATTTATTATATATTGATATACAATATTATTTATAAAATTTATTCCTTTTGTATAATTTTTAATTATTTTCAATTTATTTTATACGTATCTCAATTTTCTAAAGTGATTGTATCCAAACATTATTTTGTATATTCGAATAAATTAGACATTTGAAAATGTCTTAGAAGAATATTCGCCAACATATATACAGATATGACATCGATTCGATAGCCTTAAATAGGATACTGTAATTATTGGACTGTCCGACGCATAAACTTACGTTATGCGAGTATACACCCGTCGATTACTAGTGGTTGTCCCGTTGTACTATCAGACACGATTACCACCGCTGTTTGATGGCTGGTTTTTACTCATTGCCTCATTTTCCTCTCACTAGTGAAGTTTGTGGTTCGATTCAAGTATATATACGAGTTCCGACCGCGAACACGTTCAGAGGGGTGCTAAGTAGCAGCCGATTATATGCACTCATTGACTGCGACTGGTATTTGAAAACGACCAGTAGGTATTATAATAACACCCTAAATCGTTCTCGAGCGACCCTTCTCCGCCGACGAACTCGTAAGGAACGGAACCAATCCACCGCCTATTCATGATGTTTCTCCCCCGGGTGTGTGGCAACGGACGACCGTCGAACTCCCTAAACCTAATCAAAATCACCTTGTTAAATCCGGGTAACTACAAATTATGGACAGCTAGTGCGAACTTTTTGTTTTCGGGACGAGTGTACGAACTTAAATTCGTAATTTCGAGACGTCGGCTCGACCCTAATAAAACACGATTTACGGCGCATTCGTCGCGGCCGAAGCGTCGTACGTCTTTAATACACGATATTATTTTGTTATACGGATTTTGTTACGCGGTGTTCCACATCCAACGATATCGTGTTTATCGTATTTGTTATTGTATGCGGCGACACGATATATATTTTAATTTCGTGTTACGTACGTGAAAGTTTAGTTTAGTTTCAGTTTTCTATAATAAAACTCGATGCGTAAACTAACCTTTTTGCGAAAAACAAACAACAACAACAACGACAGCTACAACAAAAAACACACACTTATGCTCGTGTACATAATACGCGACTCGAAACTTAGTCGTATTAAATAAAAAAAGAAAACCTACACATACTGGACGAATATTTGTAATTTCAAAATTTGTAATAGCAATATTTTTTCAATTCGATAGTTTCAGTTTTATATCAAATGTTCCGTACCGGTGTTTATTAAGTAAAATCGATTGTAGTTCGTGGTCAAATTGTCATTTTTACGCGAAATTTAGACACGATCGACCGAATTTCGGGAAAGTCTTAAATGATAGTCTTGAAAATGCCAGTAATCGTTAAATTAAAACGTTAAAAGGCACAAAAATTTAATATACCGTTACACAACGTTGTGTAACAGCGTAATATAAATTACGAAAAATCAATAAATGTACGTTTTTGACTTAATAACATGTGAAACTGATAAATTCGAAGTTAAATACAAATATAAACACTCGTAAAATTTTTTCGATTAAATTAATTTTTATGAATTTTGTGACTAATACGGGAAATAATTGTTTTCAATTTTCAGTTCTTCAGTATAAAAATTATCTTTAGTAAACGTTAAAAAAATTAAATCTTTTTACCGCATGTTATATTTCAGTACTTTGGTTATAAAATTGAAAATTTTACTAACGTTTAAAACTGGAAAATAATGAAGCTTTAATAATTCTAAATTTATTTCGAAACGAATCGAATTTTTCTAAATTCGTCGCCGGGTAATTAATAATATACGTTTGGTTCAGAAACAAAAATACCAAAATTACGAATTTCCGAAAATGTTGATAAACAATTTTTGAAAACCGGAATCTAACGTGAATTGTAAATAATATTTTCTTTTCAAAGTAAAAGAAAACGATAGAAAATTATCGACAATTTGTGATGTCTACAGGGACGAAAATGTCGCTGTTGTCGTACTCATAATAGAAAATAACGCCGAACGTGTGGTGTATTATGTTTCGTTGGACGGGAAAGCGATAAACCTAAAACAAACGACGATACGGTCATATTTCGTTTCATTACGGGATATTTCGCCGGTCTGTGGTGATAAAATAAATACGCACTTTGGATAAATGTCGAGAAATAAAAAAATTCACAAAAAGTACATCGCAAAGTGCCTCTGCGTAATTTTATTTCGACGCGAAATTCGTTGGAATCGGGGCGATTTACCCAAAAAAAAAACGAAACATAACTTAGTTCGGGCGAGATAGGGGTGGTGGGCGATGGCGGAAAATCATTCGGTTACTGGTTGAACGGAAAAACGACGGGGTTTTTAAATAGGGCCAAGGGATTCAATTCCGAGCTGGCTGAAGAATTTCCGCGCGCATTTCAGAGTAGTTTAATTGAACGTTCTAGGAACCTACGACAAACAACGTTAGAAACATTTGTTTATATAATTAGAAACTCGATTTTCATTGTATTATATTTTTGTATCGAATATTCGCGTGTATGCGCAAATAAGTTCCTGGTATTTGAGCGATTTGCTCGACACGCAAATGAAAGCAATTAAATCGTTATACAATAATAATAAAAATAATAATAACGATACGTTGACTTGAAATCAATTTCGAACGCGATATTAAATATTGGTATAAATAGTTAAGAATCGAAGTCAACACCCAAAAACAATATCGAAATCCGTATTCGTCTTCTAAACCGGTGTCAATATCGAAACGAACCGATATTGGAAACAAGTAAATAAATAACCGGAATCGTAATAAAACAAACATCGAAAGACATAAATGACACGGAGGCCCGTAGTATATACGAAGAATTAATACGAGTGAACTTGTGACTCGAAGCGTTATCTTCGGGTTTTCGCGCGGCACTGAAAATGAACGGTTATTCGAAAATAATGAATTATCGTGTAACCCGGCGGTAGGCGCGTTAATGATTTATATTTATTATTACACTCGTAGCGCGGTATTTCTACTAAATGTTTCTGGTAGTCGGGACGAAAATCGTGAAACGTAAAAATCGCGACCGAAGTCGTAGTTATCGAAAACCGACAATACAATCATTGTACCGGCGTTGGAATTCGAAATGGATACCCGCGTAATATCTTAAAAATCCACTTGGGTGTCTCGGAATCGAGGGGACATGGTCGAGATGCCGACAAATACCCGTGGGCCACGGTCTATCCGCGGACATGAGGACGGGAATATTATTCTGGCGAACGACGATCGGGTAAATAAATTAATAACACGACGTTTGAACTTCGAATTCGCGTAAATTCCGGGAGGCCGCCCATATTCGATTACATAAATAAACACGTAACGTTTAACGTTTTATTGATTTATCCGTCGCCGTTATTCGCTAAGGTCATTGGCATCCGGGCCGACGTTTTAAATACAATGTTACGCGCATTTACATATTATAATTATCTTTCACCGAGTTTATTAATAGGTTAACGTTACTAGCAGAGCCACGCACGCACACACACACATACTTCGCTTTTCACGGCCGGGCGCGTGAAAAGAATCGATTGCGAAGTCGGCTTTTTCAACTCGTAAACATTTCATTTTTCAAACGGCGATCCAATAGCGGGCATAATAACAAATTAGGATCAACTCACAATTACCCGGCATACAGGATTCGGTGCTAAGCAAGAGTCGACGTTGGCCGCGCAGCCGCACAACACGTAAAGGGTTGTTCGCGTTCTTGTCCTCTCACTTCGTCGTCTCTGCTATTCACCAACTACATTCCCCCCTCCCCCTTAGAATATTGGTATTATAAGACCGTCGTCGATTTTATTATCGCATTTTCGAAATTTCCTAATCTATTCGCGAGCTGCGTATCCGATGCAGTACGAGAAAAGTGAATAACGGTGTTATCGAGGCGACAAATGTCGCGCGGAGGTTGGCGCGGATGTTTCCCGTAGTCGGCGCGAGCTCGCGTTTAGCCGTCAGAACGTATCCGCGAGTATCGCGAACGTAAGACTCATTTATGGTCATTAAGTAGCTGCGAGTTATTCACAGGACCGTGTCTTATTCGTACCGCGATACAATTTTACAACCCGAAACGTCGCTCCGACACGTTACACGATTAATGCGAAGTGAGTGACGCGAAAACTCGATATTCGAGATTAGATCGCAAATAGATTGTCCCGCTAACGCGAACAATCGTACGTTTCATAAATTATTTAAAAGCGCGACACGCAGGCTTTCGTTCGGGTTAGGTCGAGTGTAGCTAACCCGTCTGGACTACGACGATTCGTGTTTTGCCAGTCGGCGGACAATCCGCAATTATAATACAGTTCAGACCGCTACGAGTCGGTAGTGCATTCAATTAGCGCGTTACGCGTTTTATAAATATTAAATACGCGTTTGTCGTTCGCTACAGCGTATAAATGATACCGCTCGGAGTCCTTCGGTAGATACACGCGGAATGCGAATACGCGTTAATTCGTACGCCAATAAGAACTCGTTCGTATGTGTTTTTGTTTTAATCGAAAGCAAAAGTGGCTCTGTATTAGGTATAAGCGATAAAACTACGAAAAAACGTAAATAATTACTAGTGTAAATCCCGTTGGATTGAAAGTATATTTGTAAAACGAAAATTCCGAAACCCCGTTTTTCCCGTAACCATCCTCTATTTCGTTTTTTATCACCGGAATATTATTGAAATACCTCGTTTACGGGAATACTCGCGTTTATGTACACCGTACACATTTTATGTTAACAATTTTACACACGTTAATTAACGCTTCGAATGAAAACGACGTCTGGTATTTCGCGTCGCGTATAGGTTACAAAATAGTTCGTCGTCGACAAGTTCAATCGTCACGGATAAATAACGTTTTAACGTTAAGAACCGGTTGTATTTGGCGTGTTCGGCATTTCGCGTTTCCGATTTTCGCGAAACGCTATAGGCGATAATAAATTGCCTACGGCCGAATTCAATTCGATCGAAGAAATACAAAATTGCACAGCACTGTGGCTGTAAAGTATACATTTTCGTTTTCGTTGTTTACTATGGAACAATATCCCTGTCTATTTCCTTTAATATTATCACTCACATTTTATACGTCCGTCTATTATATATATATATATATATAATCGTCAATCGCGTGACGTTGATATACGTTAGGTATATGTAGACACGGCCGGGTCGAGAGAGAATAAAAGAATGATAATAATAATGACAAAACTTGTTAAAAGTTTTTTTGGCAATGCCCGCTGGCGTCCGAGTTATTCCTGGTCCGATCGTGTGTGTGTGTGTGTGTGTGGGTATACGTACTATATAAATATACATATATAGTAATATATTACGTCTTAGAAGAACGATTGTTACGGTATACGTAATTTGGTTCGGAACTGGTAGTTTTCGAGTGTTTCCGTTTTTAAACGCAAGGTAAAACTCGTGTTAATCGGTAATTTCTTAATGTTTTATTCGCGAAATGTTTAATTAAAAAAAAAGAAAGAAAGTTTTCGATAAATTTAAAACGGTAACCTATACGAAACACAGGATATTTAGGTTTTATTTTCGCGACGATTCTTCGGGAAAAAAACATATGTTAGACCGATATCGATTTATATATACGAGTATATATACTTTGTCAAACGTTCGGTTTGAAATGTATGTTGCCTATACAATTCACACGACCATATCAATTATTACGAACCCATACGCGAGCTATAAGTTTAAAGTTTAAACTCGGATCAACACTCGACACTTAAAACCCCGCACTCACGTCCCCGTACAAATATCTATTTTGCAGTATTTCGCGTCGAGGTTGGTTTGGGTTTCCACCAACCGTAATCTCTATAAAATACAAGTTGTATAGGAAAAAATTTTTATTGTTCGAGTGTTTAACTTAACCGAAAATCGATATTTTCTAGTCGATTTCTCCATGAAGTCAGACAAAAAGTCAATATGTATAAATAAATATATATAGATGTAAGTACGAATTTAAATAATAGTATTTTTTCGACACATGTCGAGTACGTACCATTTTGTAATAGTTTTAATTGTGTAAAGTTTTAGGGGTGTCAACGAAGTAATTGTTTGGCATATCGGGCACACACACACACACACACACACACACACACACACACACACGTACGTACGTATGTATATCATATGTGTTCGCGGGACAGTCCGCGAGCGCTCGTCGTACCGAACGCTGCCTCGGCTCGGCCAAAAAGTAGTGTCTGCCGTGGCGGTTGTTTGGCGGGCGGACTAGCTGTCGGGCGGGTGGCGGTCGCGTTACACATACACACACACACACACACACACACACACACATATATGTATGTATACAATCACATACAAACATATACAGACACACGCGTGCGCGCACGTACATACACACACACACGTAGAATATAATACGCGCGCACGTTCCAAGGCGAATGCCGCCGCCGTTGTACGCCAGCCGGTGCCGGTGCTGCTGCGCCGGCGGTCCGAACGTCATTTCGGGCGGACTGACACTTAAAATAAGCATACACCGCACGCCGCCGCTTTCGAAACGCGCCAAAAAAGCTCGTCGCCGCCGCTAGTGATCGCCAGTGCGCTTTCGGTGTGCGGTGGTCGCGGACGTCAGCAGCCAGCCGGGTCGTGCGTGTCTCGGTCGTCAATTACACACAAATACACACACTCACACATAAACACACGCATACCCATCCACCTACACACACATACACACACACAAACACACACATACACATACACATACACACACATACACACACACGCATACACGCATACTCATTTTTACGTACATTTCCACATTAACATACACATTTTCATTTATACTTGTAATTGAAGATACACACACAGAAACACACACGTGCGCGCGTTTCGTTCTTTTCTCCTCATGCGCACTACCTGAACCCACCAGTTTCGATTTCGACCGTCAAACGATTCGGGAATTTCTACGTCGGATTTTAACGAAAAATTCCGTTTCAAATTGCGTATCCGTTGGTTTTTCGCCGGTGCACCAGATAGACGCGTTCGTATATGATATTTTTGCCGTTACATTTTCAGAACGTTAATTGCCGTCGACGTTGAACGCTAAAAACCCAATTTATCGTTTTGACAGCCGTCTGCGGACCGGCACCGAAACCGGCGTCCCCGGTGCGGACCATCAGCTCCGCGGCGCCCACGTGGTGCCCGTGTCCGGTGTGTTTCGGACGAAGGTACGTACGTTCGTTTAATATTTGAAAACGTTATGGCCGTAACGTATACTCTCGTACATATAATATAATATTATCCGTATATTAGCATATTATATTGAGTGTATGATCGTATTTTGGGAATCAAAAAACAAAAATGAAAACACGATCTATACATGGGCGATACAGGTACGCATGTAACCCAATGCCGTTAAGTAATTGACATTTCATTGCTCGGAGTAAACGTTGTTGAAATTGCGCCGGCGAGCACTAGGGAACTATATATATATATATATATATATATATATAATTGTGTGTACACGAGAAACGTACAACTAACACTAATATTTAAATACGCCGACGCGCCATGCCCGTGTTGGCGTAATAAGCGTTGTGTTTTTTCGAAAGCGTATTCAATATACATATGTATATATAACCGTATTCACCATTCGATGGATGTTAACGTATTATACGCCCGTTAAATGTGTGCGTCGGACACGTGTCGGTAATTCGCGTTCACCAGCGTTCCTTTTCCAAACGCACGGACGTCGTTTCCCTCCATTTCTTCGCAAAAGTCGTGTTGTACCAACTGCGTAATAATATCGTCCGTCCGTCCCGGCGCTAACGTTTCTATTCGAATATTTATGTATACATATATTTTCGTTAAACCGTTTTCGAGTAGCGGACGCGGGATAAAACGAATTTATCCTCCCGAAAATTTACGGCACGAATATGCCTACAGGTACGGCGAGGTTTGCGATCGTTTATTTCAATTTTATTACGTAATCGTTTTGGCGTACAGCTTATTCTCGTAGCCCATTTATTCGTCTTCCGATAAACGTGTAAGCGTCCTATGAACGTATCGTCGGCACATTATTCGCCGCAGTACGTTTCAAACCTTGTCCGAATCTAAGTACGTACGTCATATCCGTGTATTACGGACCCGACTTGTATTCTTGTATATTTGACTAGTAAAAACGTTTCAGTTGGCCGACATTTTCCATTTTTTTTTTTTTTAGTTGTTAACTCAAGGGAAAGAAATTTCGAGTATTACCGTCGCGAAAATTAAGACCGTTTAATTATCATTTAGGCGAATTTCCTTCGTATTTTTTCCTGTATTTATTTCGGATAAACTCGTTTAATACGAATATTATTTATCGACCGTTATAATTTTTCTTTCTCGAAATTTAACAACCGCGTAAAAACTTTACAATCTAGGGGTTTATAGTAATAATAATAAAAACGAGCTTCCAGGATAAAAATACTTGGGTCTTTATCCTGTTTATTCGCCACATTCAGTCTGTAGATTAGCTGTATTTATATCGAAAACGTCTTTGAAGGGGCGGCGGCCTTTTTTAAAATAATCTTCAAGGTTTTGAACGTTCCATTTTTTATTTTTATTTTTTTATATATACGAGACCTGCAAACGCGCTATACTACTAGCGTTTTTGTATTGTATTTGACGAATATTAACAAATCGTCGGGTTTTAAGATTGCATTTTAAACGCGTCATATTATTTGATTAGAATTTAAATTTAAACGTTTTGTTTCTTTTTACTTGATCGTGTTTATACTGTCGGATAAGTAAGGTAACGAACGTAACATACGCCGAGAATTCGTAAACAACACGTCTGGAACGCATAATTGCGTTTAAAGCAATTACGACGGTTTTAAGGCATATTTTATCTTAAAATGGTCATTTTCATATATTAATATCGATAAATATTTTTGCGACGAAGGATTAAAAAATCGCAAAAATGTCATTGCGGAGTGTATAATCTGCGAAAACTTTGACTTAAAAACAATTACTACAGTTCTTTTTACAAAACTTTTTTTGAAACGTTTTTTATTTTTCTTTCGGCATTTTCGTAGGCGCATAAATCCTTGTTTTCGGAGTTATTAATTCGTAATTAAAAATAATAATTAAATTAATTCGAGAACCACATTATTAAAACTACCCGTAGAGCTGTACAAATTTCCGTTAAAAGCGTATCCACTCCTATTTCCGGCAATAGCACAACTTTTTTATTCCTAGTTGGAAAACCAAGAGGTAATCAAATTTACTGCCAACTTGATATAGATACAATGCACTCTAAAAAAAGAGAATTTTATCCGTATTCTCGAGAAAATAGCTCTGCGAGTATCTTGACACTCGCAGAGCTTTCTTTCGATATTTTAATCTGATTTCGTATCAATTGACGTAAGAAGCAGATTTAAAAAAAAATTCAAACATTTAACACGTAGTCTAGATAGTTGAATTCCGGTATTTGTAATGTAAAATATCGAAGTGTCGGAAAATTGTCGAGGTTTCTCATCGAATCGGTCACAATGTCTTCAATGGCTAGAAATGATTAACGATTTAACGTACGCTTTTACGTAAAATTAACTACTACGTCCTTATTTCGTCGGGATTTTGGGTTTAATTAGTTTATTTATCAACAATCTGTGTTATCCCGTACATTTTTGGAAACGTGCACGAGAATCGAAATTTAATAATTTTATAATAACGTCGGTTTTATTCAACGATCGAATCAATACGTGGGTAATTTTAATTGGTTATTAAATTTACGGTTACGCCGTGAAGTAAATAGTATTTTCATTATTCCGGTTCGGAAAGGTTTAAAATTATTGAATCGATAAAAATCGTTCAAAAATAGCGCGTAACGAGCCACTGGTGTCGTAGACGTCGATTCGAGCGGGATCTAGCGTTTAATTTGCGTTAAAGTTCGGCTTTTAAATTAAACAACCGCCGTGTCCAATATGGAATTTAATAAAACGATAAAATGTACGTATTTAAATGGCGTTTATTCGCAACATAGTTTTTGTCGAGTTATTTTTCGGAGTTTATTAGGAAGTCGAACCCTCGCATTAGTTATCGTTATGACATCCTTTAAATCAGATTGTTTCATTCGCGACTTAAAAACTGAAGTCGTTTTCCGCGTCTAACTTTTCCGAAACCGTTGTCGATGGCAATTATCGACGAAATCGAAACGAAAACTTACATAATCGGGTCGCTAACAGTCTACCTTTTTTTTTTTTATATTTTATTCCCGTAGGACGTTGCCCCGTGTTCATCACCCCTCCCCGATTATTATCCGAGACTCAATATTTGCGGAAAGCTAAACAAAAAAAAAATAAAACAGCGACGGAATTTACGAATAAACCTGAAATCCCACGGAACGGAATTTACACGAATATAACGTGATCGAAGGACGCAGAAATGTACGGAGTACCTCGACTAATTTGTTTAACTCGTTAAATGAAGTTACCGTAAAACGAAAACCGTAAGTTAAAATTAATTTAAAAAACGAAAAAAATACCCGAATTTTTCGCGTAAACTTTGAAAGTTCGTAGTTTATTTACGAAAACAAATAACTTTAATTAGTTTAATTCTCGTTTCTGAGAATAACGGAACGAAAATTCGCGGAGTATTGAAAACGACGCTACTCGTTCGGTTAAGAAACGGTAAACGGTAACGCGTCAAGCGACACGGATTCGTGCGAATTTGCGTAGTACTCGACTTTCAACGACTCCCGTCAATGTCCCAATCCTTTCGGGCGTGTGTTCGAAACACGTGTTTCTCGCCACACATCTGCCGCCGCCGTTGTTATTGCTGCTGCTGCTGCGGCGGCGGCGTGAAAAAATAATAAGCCCGTCGGTCCGCCGAATCGCTGCAGTGGTCCGTTGTGTAACGAGCGGCGGCCTAGAGAACGCGGAACGCGTCGATTCAACGTACATGCCTGTCCGATCTAAACGACGATATTATAAAAATATATATAGATATATATATACGTAAACACGTATACGACGATGTCGAGCGCATTTTTAGCTTTGTCTACGACTCGCCTCCTCCTACTCATTCCCCCTCCATACCCATTCACACGCACACATCCCGGCAAAAATACACACACACACACACACACGGTGTCCCACGGACTCGTGTCGCCGCCCGTCGCTCCTTCCGACGAAGGGGTCGCTCTCTCACCGCGTTCGAAATACCATTACGCGCCGTATTGCTCCGGTTTCGTATAGTGGTCGCCGCACTGGTCGTGTCGGCCGGCCGGCCGGTCGCCGCCGCCGCGGGTTTTCTAAAACTTATTTTTTCGTTTTGGCATCGCTTCGACGCGGCCCGCCGACGGAACACGCGGACCTCTCTTCTTCACCTTCGTGCACCGCCAATCGCGCGTACGACCGTACAATTTCGTAGCGCCCGGGCGCTGCCTAATCGGAAACGTAGTAGGTATTTCGCTACGCGACAATGTGTGCCTCTCCCCCCCCCCAAACGAATGCGCCCTCGTTCCCGCTACTCGTCCGACTTAGGTCATGGAGGAAATTCACGGGTATTTCGACATTTTTTGTACCAACGCGAAATCGGACGTCGCATCTTATTGTTTTAATTTCTTCCGAAAAACAAAACGTTATTTCCCGAAATGCCGAAGCGGTTTATTCGCCCAACATTTTCGTCGAATAATACGTATAAAGCACTTTTGATCAATCGGGGGAAACAACCGAGTATTCCATAACTCACTCAATACTGTCAGTTAACTATTAATACGCTTTATTTTCATTATCGATAGCGAAAAACCGTGTTCGACGATTTATAATTTTTTAGGCTTTACATTCTACTATAATGTTACACCGCCCCGTCCTTTGGATATACAGCGCATGTCGTTATGAAATTGAATATTGGTAAACTTTATTCGTCCTTGAATAATATAAAACTATGACGTACTTAAGTATTTGAACTAAAATAGCGTCGTATTAACACTTTTGAAATTTCGACACGCGTATTTGGACATAAGGCTTAATGTCTTGAAAACTTCTATGGCCGCGTCATAATTAACTACATATACGTCGTATATTAACGCACAAATGTAGTATTTAAACCCAGTGGTCAACTAATTATTATCATCGTGAACGTTAAATAGATAATTTAAGTACTTATGAAAGTTGCCTTCCCTACTTTCCTGTGTTCACGCCAATGCTGGAAACGTTCAATATTCATTATCTGTTCGTCAACGCAGTGTGAACGATTGTTACATATGCATTTTGGTCGATTAATTCGGACACTACGTTTTAATCATTAAAAATGATCGGAAAACAAAAAAGACTACGTTATAATTACTTTTCACGTAGAAAAGACGAAACGCTCAAAATCAATCGATCGCTTAACTCGACTATTTATTAATTACGATTCATCGAGTTTTAATTAATTCGCGCGCGAAAATATCGAAATCACAATTTGTTACGGATAAACGAACACGACGTTTTTTACGCAAAAACACGGAGCCGCAATTTTTCGATACTTTGTTCTTTACACGCTCGTTAGTCGAATTCGAAATCAACGATAAAATTGGAGTTTTTGTGAAAACTCGCGTCTAAGCAACTGTTTGCGAAATATACGCTATACGTTTTGAAATAAAAAAATATCCGTCGGGATATTAATCTTCGTCTACGTTCGACCGACTGTCCATGTTTCTAAATCTGATTTCCGTGGTTGAAACAATAATTTTTCTTACAATTTAAAACCGAGCGAAACGCGAAGGTCAACGAATTCCGGTAAGAATACAGTTATTTTTAGGAAATCGTCGGTGTTTCACAAATTATAAATTCAAAATTATAAATCCCGTCGGAACGTAACGAAATTCTAGTCACTTAGTATAAGCGTATAATATTTACCGAATAATTACGATAACGTAATTTCACGGATAGAATAATATATATTGTTATCTCGTAACATTTCTAGGAACCATCGCACGAGTATTTAGGTTAATACTAAGTAAATATGTTGTTTAGCGAGATCAGTCACTGCCATTTTGCTTAATACTCGGTTGATACGCTTTTTGGTTTAATATCATTACTGTTTTTCGTGAATACGTAAATGCGCAACTTTGCATTTTCATTAAATCTACGGCTTACGCGGTAATAGGAAACAATTGTCTAGGATTTTCGACTGTTTTATTAAACAATTATTAAAATATCGCGTATTTCACTTTTTCCCGTTTATCGTCGTAACAAAGCCAAAGCGTTATTATCCCCTTTGGTTTCAAAGAGCGGTATGGCCGTGTACTGAGTAAGCACAGGCATGATTGGTAGGGTGACGGACGGTACACCGAGCTATTTTTTTTCGAGTTCCCACAAAATTATAGGATTTAATTAGGAAATTACGTTTATTTCGAGTAGGAAGAGTGCCCGTTCTTAAATACCCACATTCGGGTAGAGATTTGTTAGCAGCTGGTACTTTATCGACCCTTTTTTCGATTTTCTCCGTAGTTTTTTTCAGCCCGAGGAAAAATTGCCGAATATTTTAAACGTACACGGTTTAGGCAATTTTAGAACGCCGATATATTTCAAAAATAGTTACCCGAAATATTTCTTTTTATTATTTGATATACGATTTTTGGATAACTAGAAAAAATGTAATTGTAAGTATAAACGTAAATGTACTCTAGATCTAAATTACTTTATTGGGTGAAATATTCGTGTTCAAAATATATATAAAGAAATCATTTTTATTTTGTTTTTACGTAATAATTTTTTTCAAAAATTTTCAAAGCCGAAAAAATTATATTATATTAATAATATTTTATATCGAGAAAAAAAGACATTTACAGATTGGAAATTTTTGATTGATTTAAATATATATATATATACATTTTAATATTTTTATATACTCCGTTTCTGTTCAGAACGGAATAACTTTTCATCAAAATTAAATTAAATAATCAACGAAATGTTGAAAAAGTTTTAAGTTTATAAGTAAAAGTTACTCTGCGAAATACACATAAGCGACGAAATTGTTTATAAATTTTATATTATCGTTTTATACAAAGAATGGTTTCACTTTATTTTAACGTGAGATCGGAAGAATTAATATACATTCGTATAGCAATACAATTTCGAAACGTTTAGCTTACTTTAAAGAGCATTTTTATTAAAAACTAAAAGTATTTAAGTTTAATATCGCTACCCTGAACTATTTAAAACTTATTGTAAAGGGTTTCTTCTTCATCAATTTTCCCCATCTATATAATGGATTTTTGGTTCAGTCGAGTTGAAATGTATTTAGTTGATTACGGCGGGTCCCGTTCCGGTCTTTTCTCCTATTACGTGTTATTAAAAAGTACGGCGGCGATGTAATTCGGGGAAGAAAACATCTAAACGCTAATAGATAAAGTACGAGTAATTTGGCCGGTCCTTTGTATTTGCGGATCTTCGCTTAAAACGTTATCAGTCCCGGTTCAGCCCGATATTTGGATGGAAAAAAGGGAAAACGTGTACTTAAAACCGCGTAGACAGTCGATTCGGTTAATTTAGTAGATTATTCAGGCCCTTCTTAGCCCCGGATTAAGCCGCGTTTTATCTTAATATCGGCCGTTTCCGCCGAGTTCGCGTAATCGGACCGCACCGCACCGCCGCCACATCACCGAGAGCGTGAAAGTTCCGGTCGACTGTAGTTGTTCCCTCGTGTTTACGAAAAACGCCCTTTTGGCTTTTCGAATTACACAGACGCCGTTTATCCCATACACCGACGGCGGAAAAACACTAACCGCGGAAACGACATTACCGCTGGACGGGCCCACACGGTGTACGTACCCCTAAAAATCGTGTTCAAATAAGTCGTACTTAAAATATTATCGATCGCGCTGTTTACAGAGGACCGTGTCGGAAGTGAACGGACGATCACATATACCATATACCGCCGTAACATTCGCGTATCGCGTAATATTTCACGCCCTTGTTTTCCTATACGAAAATCGTACAGCGGCTCGTAGATGGCCGTGTTTCGACGGACCAAAGTGTACGCGCCGTTGTTTCTCCAGACCGGGCGGCGAACGATTTAGAAATTCGAGATATTTAATTTATCCCTCCCGTTCCGACCGTCTTGTTGTCTATGATATCGTATACGGTTGCCAAGATCTTTGCCGATTCTGGCTAGATCGTAATATCACGACTACGTTACACGATCCAAAAGTGACGCGAACTTGAAACGTAAAAATAGCGAACTTAATAAAACTTAAAAATTTCCTTCGGGTAGTAACTCTCCGTCGACATAGTTTTCGAAGTCTTCTCCTTTCACGCGCCTTTTTGCGCCTCCGTCGTTTTCCATTTTACCGCTTTCACGTCGGAAAATCAATTTTTTCGCGTTCGCATTCGGGTAATAATGGGAATTTCGCCGTTTTGTTATTATTCGTCTCTAGCCGGCCAGCGAGGATTCGTTTTTGAATTCGCGCCGCGATTTGTATAGTTTCGAGATTTTCGTACGAAATATTAAATGTAACGAATTGAAAAATCAAGATATCGCGCATTTCTTCTACAAACATTACAAAGTAGAGACTATTGTTTATACGCGCTTGAAACCTAATAATGAGCACAAACGAAAACAAACCGATACAATATGAACGAGTAAAAATAATAAGTAATATATTAAAAACGATCGTGATTGTTTATAAAAAGTCCAGTTTTGTTTTCTCGTTTATTTTTCGTCGAATAATTTTCAAAATTTTCGTCTCGAATCGATATAGCGTTTAATTTTCATTGTCATTATTCGCGGGCATCGGCTGCTATCCCGTCGTGCCGTTTCAAGCTTATCGATTCCAAATTTTAATCGCACTTGTTTTCAATCTAACGCGAACTAGCCGGGCGAGGTTGACGAATAGGTTTCGATAATTTACGATTCCGTCATTCTGTGTGGTTATTTGGTCGCCGTCGTTTAACGTGTATGTCACGAACGTTTCAAATAGAAGCTGGAAATAAAGCGAGAACTTGTTTGTTCGTAGCACGCCCGGCCGAGGTTGTAACTATTCATTTATTTCGAACTATCGTAATAGTCGAGAAGCGTTGTGCCGCTCGACGCATAATACTATTTCACGAATTCCATTTCCGTCGTCAGCGTACGATTTCTCGTTTTATCTATTTGAAGTCGTCAATTTTTTTCTCGGACATTTTTCTCGTGGACATTTTTGTTGCGCCTGGAGGCCTGCGGTGACGCTAAATTGTACACGTTTAACTCGCCTTTCGATTCGTCGACGTATATTGTGTACACGAGTTTTCGAAATAAGATTTCCGGATCAGCTCGTACGGTTTCGTAAATTCAAAACTGGGGGGGGGGATATTAGTTCCGAAAATTCGGACGGTGGTGGCGCGAAGGTGAAACGGATTTTGCATGTGGATTAGGTTAGTCGAAAAATTAGACTTTGATGAATCGCGGAGACCGAACACCGATGGTAGGAGAGAAAAAAAATTGCATTCTCTTTCACCCCCCCCCCCAAAAAAAAAAAAAAAAAAAACCCCCCCGTTCC
>JAIPRN010002491.1:0-29908 GCA_025469175.1 Geopemphigus sp. TES_GeoC_2020 | reverse complement strand
ATATATATATAGTAATTATGAAGGAATATCGTCATGCATAAACTTAGTCAAACATCATAATGAATATATACTATATATGTATACATTATCGATAATATGGTTTTAAAAATAAAAATCAAATTAGGATAGGGATTCTATTTTTCTATCTGTTGTGTGTATGTACTTAATTACTAATTATATACAAAAATGAAAAAAAAATTAGTAAAAGAGCAAAAAAAAACATTTGTTTTAAATTATTATTATAATTATAAATTATTGTACACGTAGTTTATTAAAACTATTACAAAAACTAAAATTCTTAATATTTTTAATGACATTAATTAAAATGATAGGGGCTACAGCAAATCCATTAACAAGTTAATTGTTGTTGACCGATTAGGTAGGTAGTTAAATCTATTCGAGTTGCAATTTGAATGAAATTTTTTTTTTCTTCCTGAAACAATAATACAACGGTATATATTTCATTTAATTATAAAATAAACGACAATATCGTTATTCATTTGGTAATCGTAAAAACATAATAATAACAGTTTTACGTTATAACTTATTAGGCATAGTATTCCAACATTCTGTTACACAATCATACTTAACACGGTACAGAAATCAATTGTGGCATTACTATATCATCATTATATATAAACAAATTTCATAAGTTATTTGGAATTCATTTAAATTATCATTCCACTACTTGCATCTTCATAATAGTTTTTAATCATTAATCTGTTTGTATACTAATTATTCTCGTGATTTTTAATATAATCACGAACGCTATAGTTTACGTGTTTTATTATATTCGACAATTAATAATAACAGTTTTACGTTATAACTTATTAAGCATAGTATTCCAACATTCTGTTACACAATCATATTTAACACGGTACAGAAATCAATTTTGGCATTACTATATCATCATTATATATAAACAAATTTCATAAGTTATTTGGAATTCATTTAAATTATCATTCCACTACTTGCATCTTCATAATAGTTTTTAATCATTAATCTGTTTATACACTAATTATTCTTGTGATTATTAATATAATCACGAACGCTATAGTTTCGTGTTTTATTATATTTGACAATTTCATTATAATTGTTTTAATCAAAAAAAATCATTTCACTTATGGCGTTGAAATTAACGTTTTTTTTATATTATTATTATATTGCCAACAATATTTAATAAATAATTTTTTTTACAAAAACAAAATTATTAAGTCATAAAATAAAACCATGCTATATGCTACTCAAAATTCAATAGAAATTGTTTGAAATAATTCTTAACCATAATAAGAAATTTAGTGCCTACATACAAACAAATCTCATCATTTTTATTGTAAATCATCTAAATAGTCAATCCACTACTCGCACTGTAATGTTAATCATTGATATCGTTCGTAAATATCGCTATTATTCAATATATTTCATAATAATTAATTTAATCAAAATATAATCATTCCACTTCTCGCATCGAAGTACATATTTTTTTTTATTAATCATTAACATATTGAACATTCTATACATTCAAAATACATGGCAATGTGTTTAAGGGATTACACTAAGACTTTTTCATTTTAATCAGTTCAAGATTATCGTAATTATAATACAATATGTGAGAAAAAGACACGTCCATGAAGAAATTTAATTATTTAATTTCGAAGTAAACAAAAATATTATAAAAACGATAATCATTTTTTAAATAACTATACCACAATTATTACCATTAATGGACAATACAAGTACAAACAAAATATTTCTTTATTATTTTATTTATTATAACTTATTAAGAAAATAATGTAAAGCACCTATGCTGAAACAGATTTTATAATTGATACCTTATATTAATATTAAATATATTTCATTAAAATTATTTTAATCAATAGTAATCATTCCACTACTCGCATTGATATATATTTTGTGAAATCATCAATATATTATATTGAATCTTAGTCGAAAAAAATATTAAGTTGTCACCGGTTGCATGACATGATTAAAAATACTTAAAAATATTTTTAACATTTCTAGTTAATTGTTGGTTACATTAACAAATTGAAACGTATATTATTAAAACACAAAATAAATATTTCAAATAATTACGTTCAAAAAATGTACCTTATGTAAATACAAACGCATAACTACACTTACAAACAATTTAATATCCCTCTAATGAGGTAATGTGATCTGGCTTTTCTCCCTGTTGATTCTTATCCCACATTGCTCTATACACTCTTTCCAGGCCATTTGCATATATACCACAATTGAATAATGGACTTTCAGACCTTGCTCGCCAGACTTCAGCTCTCATAGTTTTTAAACTACAAAAAGAAAATCATTTTTAGAAAAATGTATTCTTTACACGAGTAATTAGGATACTTTGCAAATGAACACGCACTACTCTTTATCTGTTCCTAATCTAATAGCAATGTCTTGGTATTCTTCACGTGTCCTCGCAATGAGTTCAGGGCATCCAAGTGTTGCCAATTGTGACGCAGCAACTCTGGATGCCAATGTTTCTCCTAGAATACACAATAAATAATAGGTTTTAATTTAACTAACGACACATCACTATAATAATTGTTATAAATACCCGGCAAGGTAACAACAGGTGTGCCTGTCCAAAGTACATCCATACTAGTAGTGTGGCCATTACAAAGAGGAGTGTCTAAGCATACGTCAGCTAATTGTCCTCTGCGCACGTGTTCTTCTTTAGCAGCCACATTACTGAACAATATTCGACCCGGTCCAATGCCTAAATTAGCAGCAGTGTTATTGATATTAGTTTCACCAACTGCCGGAAATCGCAACAGCCACAACACAGAATTAGGTACTGCTTTTAGTATCTGGATAAAAATTAAAAATTAACGAATATAATAACCAACGGAGTAAGGAAATTTTCTTACATTAATCCACATATGTAGAGTGTTTGGATCCATTTTATATAATTGATTGAAGTTGCAATAAACTACCGCATCTTCTGGCAAACCATATTGTTGACGAGTAGTAATAACAATATTTTGGGGTACTTCTTCTCCAGTAGCAGCTTTGTTATTGGTTTGATTAGTTGCCAGACCATTTTGTACCACAACACCATTTACAGATGTTTGAATTTGTCCAGAAGCAATCATGGTCTGAGTAGATAAAAAAAAATATCGAATTTATTTAAAAACTTTTGTAGTTACATAATATGTTTAACCAAATTTTACCTCTATATGCGTTGTAGTTGGTAATTCGGCTACTTTTAAATTAACCTCTACAGGCCTAGTCAGTTTCGAATCTGCGATTTCTGAATTAATTACTTGTTTTATTTCCTTTATATTAGTGCTTTCAATAATTGGCGATAAATCTGTAGCATTTATAACAGCAACATTGTCAGCCACGTCCTTTTTGGAACCCATTTTGTCAGATAAAATAAGTCGCTCGCATAGGTGAGGAAACATTTGTTTGTGATCGCCTATGAAATAAGTATGGGGCATGTAAGCCAATTTCTCGCTATACTGAGATGCTAGTTCAATTGGCGATGTAACCATGTCAGTGATTATATAATCCATGTAAGGCGCACCACTTGTGCCAGGATACCCGAGCCACATAACCTAATATTTAATTTTAAATTATTAATATATACTTACACTCGTATTTGTTGTTGGTATATAATATAAATAAATAAAAATATGCAATTTACTTGAATTGGAGCAGGACGTAATGCAAATATTTCATTTCTTGCACCTTTTGTATATCCATTCATATTAACTAAAATATGTATACCATCACTATTAATTTTATCAGCCGCTTTTCCATTACATGGAATCTAAACAAATTTAATATATATATCAATATTTACATAAAGCGTGTAACAAATTAAACGTTAATACAAATGTTCATTCCTTACATGTGATAAATCTATAAAGTGTTCCGCTTCTCTAGCAATTTTTGATCTGAACGTTGTGTTGTCGTCTGGTGATAAAGCATAACAAAATACCTCCACTTTTGATTTATCGTGGAGACCAGGTATGGATTGCATTAAATGTGATGTTGGGTGATTACCAAAATCTGATGACACATATCCTATACGTAAACGATTGCCAGGAGCAAAGTCTTTAATATATTTGTACAGTGGTTTATGCAAAACTTGAATTTTTTCCAAACACAAAGCAGCGTGCCGTCCAGCTATTGCCTTTCGAAAACTGTGCGACAGTGGGTATAACATTGAGTGATGTGGATGAACGGAAGGGAGACGGTTTTTATCTAACTGTTCAGCTACAATGCTAACTAATTTTTTCATACGATTATCATAATCAGTCCAGTCACAGACAATTTGCAAACAATGAGCGAGATTGCAATAAGCATCGGGGAAGTCAGGCTTCAGCCTTAACGCTGTTCTATAGGAGGCAATTGCCTCTGGTATATTTCCAGAATCTTTATGAATAGAAGCCAAATTACTGTGGGCATCAGCAAATGCTGGATTTATCTGTATAGCCCTTGAATAACATTGTAAAGCGTTTTGAACATCTTGCATTTCTTTGAGTGTGTTCCCCATATTCGAGTAGGCATCAGCAAATGTCGGTTGAATACGAATAGCTTCTTGATAGTGATTTAGGGCTTCTGTTAATTTTCCTTGTTGTTGAAGTACTGAAGCTAAATTAGAATGAGCAGCTGCAAATTCGGGGAATACTTCTAAGGCTTTTAAATATAGCCGAGTAGCTTCTTCTATATGACCTTGTTCACGTTTAATATTAGCTAAATTGTTTAGAGAATCTGCATGTGAGGGACATAGCTTTAAAGCTGTATTGTAACATTCTTCAGCCTCCATAACCTAAAATGAAAAAATTATTAATATCCTTCAAATACTTTAAAAGAATATATTAACCACACCTGTCCTTTTTCTTTTAGAGCATTAGCCAAATTACAATATGCATCAGGAAAGTTTGGTTGTAACTCTATAGCACGACGATATGTATCAATAGCCAAATCAATAAGCCTAAAATAAAACATTGAACTATACATTTTAAGAATCATATAAATATTTAATGTATTTATCTTAAAATAAATATACTGACCCTTGTTCATAATAGACACAAGCCAAATTTCCATGTACAACAGCATTATTCGGGCTTAAAGCCAATGCCCGGAGATATGCAGATACTGACCTAAAACAAAGATTAAAATTAAGCTAATGATGGTAAAAATATTGACGTAAAGAACATACAGATAAATCATCTTTTCCATCATAGACATACATTATTGTCAATATTTTAAGTTTTATTTTCACTCAAAATCATAAATTATTCATTGTGAAAGAAAATCGGTCAAAGTAGATATATCCATCACTTTTTATATTTATTTACAATGCAAAACGTTTTAAATTTTTTTTTTAAATTAATAAATAAATTTCGAAATAATTTGTTTTTATTATGTTTACCTTTCGTGGAAGGGACACACAAGAGAGCCCGCGTCAATTAAGTATTTCGTTATTGTATGCATTCATAATGAACATCGGTGGACGATTAAAATACAAAACGTTTTGTTTATAACATTATTAATGCCCAAACCGCGTTAGTATTATAATCGATGTGTTACCCGAGATTGTATTTTAAATATAACGCACACGTGCGCGTGCGTACGTTAAAATCACGAAGTTTTGCAATCGAGCACGACATCAAGCTTTTAATTCGTACACGGTCATGGGGACGACGCGTACCACCCTGGAGAAGTCGAACGACTTTTGTACAGCGGCAGTCAAGCCATAAAGAAAAATAAATCGTAATTCGTTTACGTGTGAGTAGTCAAATTATATTGAATTAGAAGTCGGGGTTAGCACTGTCGTCGATTATAGAGGATATTTAATATATCTCTCACTAACCTAACGGGGCAGCGACGGGTGAAATATAGGCGTCAATAAAAATATATATATAATCAATCGATTACATGAAATAGTTAAGCGATGGAAAGGAAAGAAAAGGGACTCTGCTAGGAGTCCGGACTTGTTTTTTACAATTAGTTTTAAAATAATCCGAGACTTATTCAACTTATTTTCAATTACAATTTCCTTTTCTAAACGCAATATTCTAAACATAAAATTCATTGAAGTTTCAACTAAACACACTTGTTTTTATGATAATTTAAATATATTATTTATAAATATAAACAGAAAGTATGTGTTTATCCCAAATCATATTTTAACAATGAGCGAAATTAACATTTTAAAATAATAAAGCACGAATACATCCCTAAATTAATATTCGAGTTTAACGTACATAATTAGAATTTATTACTTTGAGATGAAATCAAATTGTATTAGTAAATTTGTGAATAATATTTGGATACCAAATATTTTAAAATATATGATGTCACGATTATAATTAACTAATAAAATATATGATGTCTTAGTAATTTCTATATTTCGTTTTTCCTCTTTTTTTCTAAGAAACGAATAACATACTATTACGTGTATTTAAAATTTTTTAAAAATACATAATTAAGTAATTAAAACACTAATTGAAATCAGTACATCAAGGAGATTTACGTAAAAACTAACGTAATTTATATACCGAGACTAAAATAGAACCATTTTTCTTATATATTTTTTACACGATCGTATTTATAAAATAAAGTTCAAAAATATACTTATTAAAATATTTTGTTAATATGACAATGTTTATTAACTTTTTTCTAAAAATTACTTTTTAGCGAAAAATCTGATATGAACCAACTAGAATTAAATAATAGGGGTAAACAAATAACCATGGAAATAAATGAGAAAAATAAACGTGTTAATTTTTTTAAACTAAATAACAGTAAAACACTCAATATCAACTTATTATAATAAAAATAACACGCAAGTTTAAAATAAATCAAGTGGGTCGATTAACGTGACGTTTATGAAAAAAATTGTATATACACTTTCAAGCAATTGTAGTTTATTGATTTTAATAAATATTATTTCGGATTTTCTTTGCATAACAACGGGTATATTAAATTAAAGTTAAAATATTTTTATTTTATTAAAAAATACGCTATCGATGTAAAACATGAACCATTTAATGATAATGTTGAATTTGGAAGTTCATGTTTACATGAAAACTTATTGATCGGTTATATAATTTACCGTAATATATATTCTATAGGTAAAGCTTTATATTATTATAAAAGATAAAATATGGAAAATAATAACTTATAAGGGTAAATATATAAATATAATAATACAATAGATATTTAGGAGTTTGAAACTTTCAGCTTCAGTAGAAAAACACGAGACATAACAAAAATAGGTCCTAAGCATACAAACTCATTTTTTACAGCATTCATAATTGTTCAAAAATACACAAGGGAGTGTTTGTTTAGTTAATTTAATATTTTACCGTTATAATTTGTGTAACAAGTAAAACTTAAAAATGTGTTTAAAAAATTATGTGAAATTATCTATATATATATTCTTTGACTGATGTGTCGATTTTAATAAAATAAATAACGCAAAGGATATGATTAATCTAGTGCATATACCTCTATACAAATATTAATTGTTTTTTTATATTGGTTATTTAATACTTATGTACAATAATTATTTATTTTGAAATATATATATATATATATAAATGACCACGCGAAACATGATACAAAAATATTTGACGCTTGACAAATAATCATATTAACAAATGCATACTAATAATTGATGTATAAATCAATGTTTTTAACGTAAATATTTAATATAAAACGTACTCAAACTAAATGAATATCTACTTATTTTAAAAAGTACAAAATCTTATTAAAAAAGGTAAATAAAATAAAAATGTAAATATTGCAATAATAATAAGGAATTTAATAATTAAAACAACGAAAATGGAGGTTTAATTAAAACGCTGAAATTATTATATTAGTGTTAAGGTTGTTCATATCATAATAATTTATGGGATAATGTTAGTATTATGAACACTAACAACCCTAATAACATATATATTATTGATAGTTCTAAAAACAAATGTGCAGAACCTTATATTAAATTATTGTTATAGCTGTTTTTTCGAAGTAGACCAAGCGTTATAATAGTATATTATGTTGACGTATCTACCTAATCTTTTTAAATAATATGAAAGGTCTTCCATTATGCAAAAAATAAACATGTTTTATAGAGATTTGTTGGCATATGTATGACGACATAATAACCTTGGCCCTCTTGTACATATTTTAATACCTCATTAAAAATTAAGAACGTTTTCCAAAAAATTTATATATTTAGATTTCATCTTGGCATGTGGCCAGGCAGTTGGCAAAATGTAAAATTTTACGGAGAAAAGACGCAACTGGCTTATTACTTTGGGTTGTTTTTACGTGTATATAAAATTATAAATACTTAGAATTTCAAAAACTTTTGGTATTGCACACTAGAAATGAATAAAACAGTAAACAAGAGCGTCGAGAAAGCGCTTTGGCTGATTTCTATTAAAGTTTTAATCTATTAATCGGAAATTACATGAAACACCGTCGCAGACAAGGCACGAGATGCTTGTCAACAGCGGAGAAGTAGGCAGGTAGACGTATGTAATCATCATCAAGGTTGATGGAACTCATCGCTTGGGGGTTATTAATAAATAAAGTTGAAGTGTTTTGTGAACAGAAAGTTAACATCGAAAATGAATTTCTTTTTACGGACAAATTACAATTTTACAAATATAAGCATAACAACATAAAAGTTAACATTTTAAACTAAATATAAACCATTTTTTAGTGATTGAATTATACACCGTGGTTCATTAATTAAATAACTATGACACTTTAAAAGTTTAAAATTTAGTTAATAAAAGAATAGCTAAAACAATAAAACAAAAATAATTTTGGTAAATTATTCAGATAATTTAAAAAATTAGTTTACTTATTTACACTTAAAATTATTTTAAGATGAAGGAGAATAGATTTAGATGGTTTGGTCATGTTATAAGGAAAAAAGGTTCGAGAGTAATAAGAATGATTATAGAAGTATGCGTTAAAGAAAAGAAAGAGGAAGGCCAAGATGTGGTTGAATGTAATTGAGTATGATATGAGGACTGATGTGGGAGGATCGGGTCAAATGGATGTTGAGGACTAAGGTGGCCGACCCCAAATAGTTGGAAAAGAGGCGAGGAAGATTAAATTTTAAACTTGATGATAGTTAATAAAGTAACGAACCAAAATTCGATCACTAAAATACTCAGGAAAATAAACACTCTAGTCTATTAAAATAATAGTTTATATATTTGAAAAAAAATTATTTGTTTGTTGGTACACCTGTATAATGATTTAAAAATTTACAAGGTTCCGTCTACATTAAATACGTGTTTTTCCTTTTGTCGAAATTCTATTTTATCAAAAAATCATTTATAGAATCCAGTTATATAAAACACACATTTTTGTATAAATATATAGGAGTATAGCGAGTCATGGGTTTATGTAAGGTAGCAATACGACGTGCAATAATCGAAAAATAAGGAAGGCAAAATTAACACACACAAGAATTCTAATGATTATCGCACTGACGACGGTCGTTAATGTTACTACCGCTTGTACACTCACCACAATAAATGCACGATCCTTAATAGAGCAGCAATAGAAATAGCATAATACCACCTACATGTTGATATATTATGTAACTGAATAATAGCAATTCAACTCTTTACAATTGTGTCTTACGAATACACAAAATCATTAGTAACCAGTGGGTGTGTGCGTGTTGAAACCTTTTAAAAACAAATCAATTTCGTGGTTCTGTTGTTCCGGAGGCTGTTGAGAAAAGCTTAATAGAATTTTCTATGTACGACGATTGGATGTTCGCAAATTGGAGAAAAATAATATTTTACACAATGACGATAAAAAAACCATAACTCTTGAAACAGTACATGAAACTAAGAACGGAATCGTTACGGTTTCAATTCTATAGTTGACCATACAAATACACACTACGAATGACATTTCATTGTATAGTATGTATGTCCCAGGAGAACAAAGGTTCCCGTCAGATATAAAGTTTAAAAACATGAGACAAGAAGTACTAAGAGAAGTATTTTTATTTTATTTGTTTTTATGTTTACTGTTAAATTACTTTTTTCGATAACAAATATTAAGTATATAAGTGTATAAAAAATGTGTACAAAATATACAATAACTATTATTGATAATACACAGAGTTAGGATATTGTTGCAGTAAAAAAAGTATTCAAATTGATTAAAAATACTTAATTAAGAAAAGGAAATAGAAATTTCACTTAGTAGATTTTTGTTTTATCGTGTAATTTAACTAATATCTAAAAGTACGTCAATAAATTAGATACGATATGCACTCTCATACAATTAATCATTTATCAAGATTTTTAATTTTCATAGAACCATTAAATAAGTAATAAATAAAATGTAAAATGACGCGAAAAACATCGACGAATTCAAGCAGTAAAAAAGTTATAAACACTATAATTGGTTTTAATATTTAAAAAGTGCATTTGATTAAATTCTAATGATAAAGTTCAAAATTACGTTTCTTATAATTACACAAATGCATAGACATATAAACATACATATACATATATAACAATATATTCATATTGTTTATACGGGGAATAGGAAGAATCACGATCGTATTGTATTGTTAAAACGAATGTCATGACGGAATACACAACAACCACGACAATTAATATACCTTCTCATCCATCGTTTAACGACGCCTAAGCATCCGTCGGCCGGCTGCCGGAGCGCCGAAATCGACTCATCAAACCTGCGCTGCTGCTCACTGGGCGGCAATATCGTTATGATCGTGTACACCACGATACATTGATAATCCATAACGACGACGTAACAATTCAAAATTTAGATATGTCTGGCGCTGTATTCTCATGAATCCCACGCCGATTATTACTTTAAACCCGTAAGTAAAAGTATGTCTTGTTGTGCCTATCGACGATACACGCAACTTTCGCGACGCACTGTCAACGTATACGTCATCCCCACCAACTCGCCGAAACGAAAAATTTCGCGAACTCTACTCTGCTCCTACTCAAAAAACGCACGTTCATATCGTTATCGTCGCCGCCGCAACCAGCGCGCGTAGAAAAACGCGACACTAGTGCGACGGACTACGCGACAATATTAACGGGACCCGGCGAAACGACAGCAGCAACGGTGGCAACAGGCGTCCCGCTACAGTAGCGCTGCGTTTCGCCACTACTTATCCGTGCTCAACCTCTGTAGCCATGACAACGGCATCAACTATAATATTTTACCTCTCCACGGTATTACAAAAACAACTTTCCTCCTCTATCGCCCTCGTCGAGGTTTTATTTTTTTTTGTTCCTGCGTTCTTTTCAAACATCCATCCACACACCATAAATCCCACGCGTTACTGTATACTGTATACTATCATTCGTCGTATTATTATTGTATCCTGATGCCGTTCAACCATGGACCGCCCTTCGTCATTCAATTATTGTTACGAAATAAGGAAAATCCATAATGCGAGCACGCAGAAATACGTACACGTATAGCCGAATAATTTGTTTGTTTGGAAAACGTACATAGAACATTATTCCAAAAAAAAAATTTGCTTTGTTTAGCGTGGAATCTGACACCCATCACCTATTAATGTGGGATTGCAGTTTAAAGGCTCACAGCAGTGTAATTTATCGAGCTCTAGTGCTTCTAACCCAAACAGAACTATGAATGAAATATTATAATGGGACTTTGTATTTACACACATACACGTAATAAAATAAATCATGTCCAGAAAATGTAAATCGAAAAAGAATGTATTTTTGTACTTATGTATTGTTATAAAATTCTTATAAGCAACAAAAACCTAGTTTTAATTTATGTATTTAAATATACCAGTTATAATATATATTATATATTTATTTATATGGTAAGAATCATAAATTTCAAATATTCAAGACAATACTTATGGAATGCAAACAATAATAAACATATTTCAATCTTTGTGATGAAAATACAATAAATTTATGGATGCTTAACAAACACATGGAAAATTGATCAATTAATTTTTAATCTTATTTGTACTTTTTAAACAAATTTGAGTATGGAATTAAACATTATACTTTGATTTTCTATTTATATTCCATATACCTATAATTATATATACTTACTATTATACAATAATTTTCTTTATTTAACCTTATTTAATTTTAAGTAAAAATATAAGACATAAAATTCTAATTATATTTTCTTAAGTATTTAAATACAATAAATATTTAATAACTACTTACCGATCAAATATTCTTGATTCTTTAAGTACATTCCCGAGATTAATGTAAGCATCCAAAAAGTTGGGGTCCAAGGCAACAGCTTTTTCAAAATGATGGATAGCTAACCATATTTCATTCAAAGAGTTGAATACACATCCTAAATTGCTCCAAGCAACCGCAAAGTCTGGTCTGGTTTCAATTGCTTTCAAGTAACAAGACTGTAATAGAAAAATTAAGAAGGATCCCATAGGAATTTTAGGAAAGGAACAGTAGAATTAATAATTAATAATTAATAATAGCCGTGTCTTATAATATAAATGTAAACGGAAAACAGATTGAAAAAAGTGTGGTATGTACAAATTCCTCTCCAAAGTTTTTATAAATAAGGAAGCGCAAGACATTTAAAATGCCAATCTAAACCAAGACTAAAATTTATCTGTGAAGACTGCTAAAATGATTTTATTTGAAATTTTTTATTAAAAATAATTGACATTTGTAACCATTTTAACAGCCAACAGCAAGGACGCGCAACTACGCTGCAACATGACACGATCAAAAATTATTTTTATTTTTAGAATCGTGTTATGTTTATAAAGGGACCTAACCGCGCTTAAGCCATACTTTATGTTTTATAATTTAACACAATAGAAGTGTTAGGAGAGAAAATGTACACTAGCGCGCATGCTTCGTCATTAACTTCGCATCTCTTGACACATTCCTATAAACAAAAACAAAAATGCACTTGTTAAGAAAAAAAAATCCTAACACCTAAAATATTTACCCACTTCAATTGGAAAATATTAAGACTACAATAAATTTTAAAACAAACCATATAAATGGTATACTTATTATAACATATTATTAAATCATTTACTCGAAGTTTTGGGAAATTATTATAGAACAAAAATTAATTTTTAGCCCTTTTTTTAAACTGGCGTTGACACCTTTGAGATGATCGTTGTTACGAGAGTGTGAGGCGAGTGGTTACTAATAAATGTAATAATGTTGGTGTAATTTCCCGTTTACAAAATTTGATTTTAAGAGTTGTTATGAATTACTTTGTACCTATTAATGTATGAGGTGGTAGCTATTCAGGAAATAGGAACACACTCGCCGTACATCCTCATCAACTAAACACACAACATTTTCGTATCATGGACCTAGATAAATTGATGGACGGTACCTGAAAATTAAAAAAAAAATCCGAATGATATTAGTATGTAGGTATTTTTACATTATAAATAAAAAACTAGTTTCTTTAATGAAAAAAATAACTTGAATCTGAATTTAAAAATTTAATTATTTATTAATTATCTTGAGTGTTAATGAAATTTAATTTTAGTTCAAATTCAAGACTTTATTCAGATGCACACACTATCTTCAATAACTTTTTTCCTAACTTAATAATTAAAATGTAAATCAGAACTTAAGAAATAAATAGAAGGTACTGAACAATTCAAATTAAAATACAGCCTTGAAAGAGAACACTTCCTCGATAAAAAACATGTCTCCGATAATATTTGGAAATTAATTAAATCCATTAATGGTTATTTATATAACATTAATTTATCCTAATAAATTTATTTTGAAAATATTTTTTAATATCATATTTATATACTTATAATTAAAATAAATATTTAAGTTACAATGTAATAATATATATATATACATATATATATATATATATTTATACAAATGATAATATCCTTAGATCGAGACTTGTTTTAATTACTTACCATTAATATTAAGAAAAACGGAGATTGTCCATCACTTGAAGCCAGGAAAATAATTTGAATAAAAATGAAAGATATAGAATTATAGGAACAATACGTAAAGAAGTAAAATAATGAAAATATTTCAAATGAAGAGATCACAAAAGGCGTTGGTAACTTTTTGTTGTAAATCGGTACATTGAAAATTTTTAATGAAATGTCATCAACTAGATGAATCAAAGATACAATTTATCTCATCTATTGTAAAGCAAATAAGAAACTATTTTCAAATATTTCAATATTTTGAATTTATAGAACATAAAATAATAAGATAATAAAAGCACTATTTTTAGACACATTAATAAATTACAAAATGTAAATGTTACAAACCACAGATTCTTGAATATATAAAGAATAAAAATTATCTTGATTAAATATTTGTATACATAAATTAGTTAGTATAATACTATATTAATTATAAAAAAACTTGCTATAAGATGAAACTATCTCTATTAAAAATTTATATATATAAATCAAAAGCTACACTTAAACTTTCTATGAACAATTTGAATTGACATTTTATAAATTATAGATCATATATTTTAGAAACTATACTATAACCAAATTTATCGATAGAATATTGATGGCCAATAGAAACTTAATTAAATACAAAAATTATGCGAGGATACTAACTAATCAGACTATTAGTGTTGGATTCAAAAAATATTTGGTAATTTGTATCTAATAAAACAATTATTAAAATAATATTTTAATAAAACATTATGATATTTAAATTTAAATTTTGAAATTAATTTAATATAGTATAGAAATAAATGAAAATTAAAGTAGAATATATTCAGGTGTAAAATAATTCAAATTTTATTTTATTATTTTGCATTTAAAGAATAAAAACATATTTTTATTGCTTTACAATAGAACTTTAAATTATATATTTTATATGTAAATGTCAAATAAAACTTACAAAACACGTTTAAAGACAGATATTGGATATTCATCAACAAAAAGTACAGTTTTCAATACTTAATTTGTCATTAATCAAAAAGTAAAAAAATTTGGTTCGTTTTCGTTAAATACCATATACAGAATATATAATTAAATAATTAATAAGACAATGGAACAGAACAAATTAAAGTTTGAAAACTGTCACTAATAATTGTTTTCATAGAACACAATGAAAAGAATTACATGCTTGTGTTTAAAAAAATATGTGGTTTATATAGTATAAAAATTAAAAATAAACTTGTTTTAGATGTTCATCATCATGTACATTTTTGATAAAATACTCTTGTTAATTTATATGATTATATATTCCTTACTATTCTTTTTTTTAAAATAAAACACGTAATTCATTTCCGCGCGAAAATAAAAATATGCAAGCGCCGCGCAAGTCAGTTGAATCATTATGTATGTTTTCAAAACATCAATTTCTACCAATTATACATAAAATATTTAAAAAGATATAAGCATTTATAAATATAATTAATTATAATTATATATATATATATATTTATATATATATGATTCCATATATTAATAAATAAAAACATACATAATTTACAACTGAAATTCCGCAAACAACCAAAAAAATACACTATTGTTCACGGAATAAAATTATTTGAATACTAAAACTGAGGTTTTTGAAACAATTGACGAATAATAATAAAGCCAAAGCTATTAAAATCCATTCAATCATTTGTTTCAATAATTCAGTTATTATACGCGCAACAGATGAATTCCAATTGCGGTCTTGAGATGATAATATATACAAATAATAATTCTACAAAAGGTAAACATTTTTTTTATCAATGACCGATTTACAACAGAATACCTGAAAAATTAATTAAGTAACACAATTAATATTTATGTTTACCTTAGCTTCATCCAATCTGCCCAACGCTTTCAACAAGTTTCCAAGATCACTTCGAACACAATACAATTCCTATAATAAATAATAATAAACAACATAAATTATTATTTTTTCATTTTATTTATAACTTACAGGGTTATACTGCAATGCTGTAACATATGCTTGAACTGCTTGTTCCATATCACCTGCAGCCACTAAAGCAGCTGCAAGATTTATGTAACCATCTATAAAATCTGGCTTTAATCGTACAGCATGTCGATAGTTATCTAGTGCATCTTGAAGTTGTCCACGTTCTTTGAATACATTTCCTAAATTACTATATGCTTCAGCTAACAATGGATTGTGTTTAATAGCCAATGAAGAAAACTGAGCAGATCTAAAAAATAAAATAATTAATTAAAATATATAAGAAAATACATATAGGTAAATAATAAATGTGAACTAACTTATCTAAACGCCTGCATTGAAAATGTATAGATGACAAAAGTAATAGTACACCAGTATTATTAGGTTCTTGGCGCCAAAGTTGCATACAATGTCTTTCAGAACTCTCATAATCACCAGCTTGATATTCTCTATGTGCAAGTTCTAACAAACCTATAGGTAAATAAAAATTTTTTTTATTAAAATTAATTTTATTCTGGTATTATATAAGCTAATTAATGCTAATGATAGATTAAGAATGTCACTAATGACTACTCAATCACAATTTTGCTTTTGATGACAATAGAAATTATAAATATAATATTGAAAAGAGGAAAGTGAATATGTATATAAAATAAATAAATATTTAATGTATTGTGAATCAAACGGATAAAATATTTAATATACAAACATTGATTTATCAATTATGTTAACATATATTTAACAACTATTTATTATCTAAATATGTTTTAAAATTTGTAATGTAAAATAACATTAATATTTTCAAATTAAACAATTCATGGGTCAATAAAAAAAATAACGAATAGGTTTGAAAATTTTACATCTAGAACCATTTTTGAAGATTACTTCAATTTTAAGTAATCTAATTAATTTGATTTTAATTTGAGTTTACTTTGAATTATTATTCAATTTGAAGTTACTAAGGGTGACAAGACTCAAAAACTAAAAATGTCAATAATAATATCGAATGTCCATAAACTAGTTTTATTAAGACATCTTTCACAGTAAAAATTGAGTATTTATATAGGTACCATTGAATTGGAATATGACAAAATATCTTTTTAACCTACTTTGAGAGATTAAATATTTATAATTTATAATAGAAATTTTTTATTAGGGATGTAAACAAAGAAGATTTAGAGATAAATGTTATCCCTATTATGATTTTTATTTCCTTCGTGAGATTATTAACTAATTATAAAATGTGAAATGTAAATACTATAAACATTTTTTTAGTTTTAAAGAATAAATTGTTAATTTTTTGTCACAAATATCTTGTCTTAGAAATATTTGATCAATTTTTTTTAAACAGTAAAGGTAAAAAAAATACATTTTTAAGCAAAATAATATATTCAAATATTTATTTTATTTTTATTCTATATTAGAAATTATGGTAACTCATTGGGAAATGAACTAATTAAAATATTTTTAAACGAATTAGTTAACTAATTTACAAATAAGATTGTTTTAACTAAAACTGAAAAAAAATAGAAACATCAAATGTCTTTAGGCTTCTTGCCGTTGTATTTAAATTTTAATATAGTAATAAAATATTATGGAATTGGATTAACATTTAGCGCCATAACAGAAATAATTCTGATCTTAATACATATATATCTTTATAATTATGATTAATATAATTGCTAAATATGATCACAAAATTCAAAATTGCATTTGTTATTAAAATAAATTATTAATAACATATTTTATCTTTGGATTATCTAATATAAATACATCCAATACAAAAATTGAATCAAGAGTGATTGAATGTTTAGCATCATAAGTTTTGATAATGACAATATTTTTTGAGATCAAAAATATACTCAAATAATATTTATCTATCTAGTCAATAAAATTATATTGTTTATATAACTTGTAATTTCATTTTACTATAATTATAATAATTATTAATTTAATGGGAAATAACAGTAATTTAATAAAGCAAATAGGTTTTAAAGGCATAAAATACTATCACATTTATATACATACAGACCTAAACATACATACCCATATATAAATATATATATTTCGTTAAGACAATAGATCAATGATAAAGCCAGACTTGTCACTTTATTTTTGGTCACAAAATTTATTAATAATTATCTCATTCATTTCGTAATTACTACAAAAATAAAGGGCCTAACTTGTTGAATTACTTATACATGAATATAACCAGTAAGTGTTGAAAATATTATTGTATTTTAACGAAATTTCGAGATAAAAATGCAAGTACAGTTTTCTGTTAACAACGATAATTCAATTATTTATTAAAAACAATCGTATAACGAATTAAGTTACAAGAAACGTTTAGTAAACAGCAATTTTATAATTCCATAATTCCCTATTTTGCCGACATCGATTTCGGCAAAATCTCCTTGAAAATATAAACATTATTTAGTATGTTAGTCGATTCCCTCCTATATCATATAGTTGTAGCCGTTGTACTTGCCAAAGTCGAACATAATTCGATTGCAATCAAAAGAACTCGAGATTCTGTTCGTGGGTAGACGGAGACGAACAACCAGCGGACGGACAACTGCGGTGTAACGTTATTTACAATGACCTACGGCGATTACGCGTAGTAATGAAAAAAACGACTAGAACTTAGGAGGCTACGTAAACACGTGAATCACGTGCGTGTGAAAGGTAAAGGCTAGAATGGACACCAATAATTACACACACACACACACACACACACACACACACACGCATACATAGGGGAAATGTCCAACTAAAGTGACAACGATGGGTCCGCCGATTCTACATTTATTCGGAAAGTTTTACAACGAATCCGTCTACCGTCACGATTGGCGGTCATCCGCACCAACGATACGAAAATACAACACGGGTATTACCCATCTCCCCGCGGATTTTCCCTTTTCGATAACGTATTTTATTGGCATCTAATTATACGGTCATTAATATACTATATCGTCAGACTTACCGGCCGACGCAACGGCCGCGTTTTCGTCCAGCTTCAATATGACCGTAGCTCCGGGTATTTGATGGTGCGTCTGGGCTTGCATTCTTCGTGTTCCACTGTAGTTTTCGATATAGCGTCGCCGCTGATAACGTTTGTTATGTTCCTTCGTGTCGTCGTTCGGTGAGCCCGTAAATTAATCGCCACGCGTGTCTCGTATGGCCTATAGCAAATGATGGCGGTCAAACGGCTGGTGATGCGGGCGAGTAGGAATAATAGTAGCGGTGGCCCGTAAAACCGATCCAGTCGTACTTGTACACACGCACGCGCACGCACATACACTTAAACAAGGTCGTCAAAGCGCCGACGCGGCGGCGTAGGTCCGTCGATGTAGCCACGTTGAACTGGTGGGGATTGATTACTCGATGGATGGGGGGGGAGTAGTCGTAGGTCTTTGTCGGTTGTCGTCGACAGCGTAGAGAAAATCGTGGTGTATGGACGGTGGTGGGGACTGCTCCACGAAACCCGCTCGCGACACACACGTATAAAGATGACGCGGCTGGCAGCTGTTAATTATTACGAGCGCCTAATGGGGTGGTAGTGGCACGGGTAGTGGTGGGGGGGACAAAGGACTGTCATAAGCTACTGAACCCGGCCACCGTAATACGCCATTACCCGTACTACTCCCACGAAGGGTTTACGGTCCGATGCAGTGTCGCCCGATCGCCAGACGCGAAGTTCTCGCTTGCGCCCGTACAACAACAATCATTTATTACGTTGTTTCGCACGGGCCGAACAATATTGTGCGTTCTTACACTGCGGTTCGCCCTGGCCACCCGTTCTCGATACACGGCCGATCCAATCGATCGTGCGTTTCTGGGATTTCGAACTCTCCGCCGAAGTCGTACGCTACCACAACTATCCCCACCAACTAACCCAAGTGCCTCGACTGACAAGAAATAATAAAAAAAAAAATTGTCCCTAACGTAAACTTATGATATTTTTTTACTACGTCGAAGGTATTAATTCGTCGGTATACTGTTAAATTATTAAATTACGTAGTTCGGAAATTTTTTTCTCGTTAAATTTAATTAGCGTGGATATTGAACTAATGTAAATTAACAACGTTTTGAACACTGTTGTTTCTTTTAACAGAAAAACTATACATATATATTAAGACATATCTATTTTCGCCTAAACTAAATGAACTTTTTGTTATTTTTGATTTAGGCTAAATATAAATTGTTACCAATGATAATAATTGTAGTCCTAATTATGATTTATATACAGTCATTAGTATAGTATCATATAGTAAGATGAAAATTGAAAGTCAGACGAATTACCTTAAATTATAATAAATGTACTGTCATGAAAAGTGAAGCTCGTATATTTTTCAGTAGTTTTATAAAAACTATGACATTTATGTTACAATGGTCTTAAACAAAATAACCCTTAATATCTATTTTACCTACTTTGTTGATCTTTTCAAAAGTTATAATGATTTCAATACTAAGGTGTTTGCACAAATTTTGATGTTGGATACTTTGATTTTATATATGTGTTCATTAAGTTCACTATTTTCCTATTTTATATTTTCCAATATTTAACGTAACGTTAACAGTAGAAGTCCAACTATTAAAATAAATATTTGCGATGTTCTCTACATTAAGTTAATTCTTTTAATACTCTTATACTACTATTTACAAAGTTTAGTAGATATTTATTGAAGACATATGTAAAAGGTTAAAAACTACCTAAATATATATACATACTAACACACACAAATAAGAACTTATTGATATTAAAATGTCCAAATAAAAAATATATAAAAAACAATATTAAAAAGGTTTTTGAATATTTAATATTATTATTATTATTTTTAATATTAAAAATATTTGTAAGCTACTTTTCAGTTTTTACCAAGAATAATTATAAAGTAAAACTAAATAATGATTTAACGAACGCAAACAGCATTTTTTGCTATTGTATATCATTGTCTTTTACATTGTTATGTAGAAAAAAATCATTAGATACAAGTTGAATTACAATTATATTTGTACTTTATACTTCAAATTATGATTTATAAATTACTTATAAATAATAATAACACACAAAGGACATTTTATATTGGATAAATTTTTATTTCTTTAATAAAATATATTTAAAAACAGTCCAACTGTACTATCAGTGAACTATTTTTGACATTCTTAAGTTGTTCTTAAAAACAGAAATTGCATGTGCAGTTATTGTATTTAATCATGTTTTTTAAAATTAAATGTAATATACATATTTATTACTATATTATTATTAAAATAGAAAGTGATTAATTATATAAACAAATAGTTTTTGGATTATACAAAAGTGAACCTAGAATATGTCACACTGTTTATTAACAAAAAACTATATTTTAGTATATTTAAAAAAAATATTACAATTACAATATGGTTGATTTTAAATTTGTAAAATGTTGACAAAATAACATATTATTATCATTAAGTTAAAAATCTATTTGAATTCAGAAAAATAACTGATCAATAAATTTGAAAAAAATTTTTTTAGTATATTTTATGTAACTTGCCTACAAAAATTATAATTCAAATTAAAATATTAATGATATTGTTTTATGAAACTAAAACTAATTTACAAAAAATACAATTTGAAATTATTAATATAGCTTTAAAATGATTATTTATAACAAAATAATTACATAACCATAATATTCCACATTTAATTATATAAAATAAGTCAGTTTACCCAGATAATTTTACAAAGTCTACATTCATTGTTTTTCCAATATTGTTATGACGTTCACGATCATTATGTTTTGCATTCATCTGGTGTTTGATCATTTGACTTTTGAGTATTAAAATATGCATATATCTACTATATTGTTGCGCCATTGTCATCGCTTTTTCAAACGTTTCTACTCTTTGATTTGGATGCTTAGCATAAAGGATCTAAAATACACAAATCAATATATATGAACTATTATATATAAAAACATCAAATTAATAAGTTATTTACTAATTATTAAATAGTTTCTATTTTTTTTCTAAATTCTATTAAATACTACTATCTTTAATTTTAATTATTAAGCTTAATAATAGTCTTACTGTTTTGTAATAAATAAATTATAACAACTAACACCTAATTTTATTAATTGAAATACTAAGTTGATAATCATAAAACCTACCTTATTAATTGAGTCAATACGAGCTTGGATATATCCATCTAAAATAAGTTGCATAAGTTCGTCTTCTAATTCAGGTAAAGGAGTATTGAAACATAATGCCATTTTTCTCAAGTCAGCTGATTCATAAGGGCTATTACAAATAAAAAAAGTAATTATTTGGAAAAAATATTTGATTATGAATGTCTTACCAGAAATACTGAATTATTGCTTTGCTCCTTATGTTAGAATATAGTTGGTTTATATGTGATCCAATATACATATCCAAGAGTAAGGTCGACTAATGTTAAATACAATTTAATTTAAAAATTAATTACAACAAATTATATTAAAGAAATATGTGAAACAATGTTAAATACTTTTATTTTGTTCAAAATTGTTAAACATGTTTCATATTTAGACTCATAAAACTTGAAAATTGCATCGCGTATCTCAGGTTCAAGTTCCAAAAATAATTTAAATGAACTATTAATAATAAAAGAAAACAAAATTAATGCTTTTTCATATATGTATAATATTATTTAAATCAGATAGTTTATCATAAACAAATTCAAAATAATAAATACTATTATAAAATAAAATCAATTATTTTTGTAATTATATATATAAATTAATACAATATTTTAAAGATATTTATTAATATATTTTGTGTATATACATTTAAAAATAATATCCTATTTATTTAGGACATATTTTTGATAACATGGTTATTTTATTTATTATTCCAAAAACGTTAGTTTTTGGTCTTCATTATTATAGAAAATAATATTTTATTAGATTCTTCTAATTATTAATCAATATATATATATATATATAATCATAATTACTATATATTTTTTGGTTTAGTAAGACTCCTTTACCTGGATTGTGTTAAAGGCCATTAGAATAAAATAATTTTAGTTAAATTAAAAAGATTTATTGGTTTATATGGGAATTTTTAAAAAATTGCTTGATAAAAAAATAAATAATATTATCGGTAAATAAAAATTGTCTTATTATTATTTTATCTTCTTCATTATTATGAATATATAAATTAAATTATTTAATACTTACTTATTGCAAATTACGTTAGTTTGAAGTTCTAAACGATTAAAAGTAGCTAATGCACAAAGTCCTCCATAAATAGCAACATCATTAGGTGTTATTACATCATTAGAATCCCAATAATCCAGATTTGTTCTCAAGAAATGTTGAGCAGCTCCTTTGTATTTACGACCCGCTAATTCAGCTAATCCTGTCATGCACTTTAGTGTAGAACTGTAAGTTGTCTGCAGTTCAGAATTCTAAGCAATAAAATATTTTTAATAATAAATTCACAATAAATTGGATAAAATTAATTACTTCTATATAATCTGGAGTAGATTCTGCTTTAATTATGTAATTGATAACGTGAGACCAATTCTGCAGATAAATTCCAACCTTTTTAAATAATTATAAATATTTAGATTATGGTAGTAAAAAGACCAAGATCAAGTAATAAAGTTTACTTATAAGAAAATAGTTCAACTATAAAGGTAATGGTTTCATTACTTTATATTTTATTTTAACACATTTCAATCAAAATTATTATTTGTATCTGAAGTATCATTAACTAAATATGAATAATACTTATCATTAATCAATTAATTAACGAATCAAAATGTGTAAAATTTTTCAACATGTATAATATGAATATGTGTATTTTAGATACAATGTATTATAATTGTAATAACATATTTAAAAAAGTGAAACACTGTTTATTAATAATTAAACTGAATAGCAGGCTATTTTATAAATTGTATACATACTTTTATTATGTTAAGACACATTGAGATAATGTGGGAAGAACTAGTACAATAGTCTCGAGCCTTGGAATAGCTTTTAGTCGCTTCGATGAGGTCTCCACAACTAACATAATGGTCACCAATTTCATTATGACCACGTCGAATACTTTCCTTAATTGAATTACTCTTATAGTTTTTAAGGTCTCCATCTAGTTTTTCAAGTTTCATGGCTGACTTTTGGGATGTAGACTCTACCCAACTAGAATTGAAAATCGGAAGTCCTGAATCTGTTGGATTGGCGCCAGTTACATCTGGTAATATGTTTCTTTTTCATAAATAAATAATTATATTAAAAAAAAAATCAATTGATAACAACGTTAAAGGAATAAGCACCCTTGGCATTGTTGTAGTTTTTGATGTAAAACTTGATACAAATTAACATTCAATGTAGAACCTACATATGAAATGGCTAATCGTAATGCGTCACATCGTAATTTTGGACAATGGTTAGCAATATACATTAATCTGTAAATGCGAGCTAATCCTGTATAATTGTTAACGTACGCATCTAGGTCCTGAAATTCATATAAGATTATAGAATTGATGACAAACTGTTTTATAAAAATATGTTTATTCTTACAAATGAATCAACGTCAACTTCATATACTTCTTCTTCATTATTATCGTTTTCTTCAGGAGGTATATCCACTTGCATTGGATCTATGATTCCAGCCAATGAATTTCGTAAGGAACGCGACTGTAATATATCGAAATTCTGTTAATTATAAGTAGTTAAACGTTTTCAAGGAATAAACATTTTCTTACGTTCAGAGATCTTAATGAAGCCATTTTCAATATTATTATTTCGGGCTATATAAGTTAAAAATATATAATGATATGGTATCGATATATTTTTGTTACGTGTTGTTATAAAACACGTAACATTTGAAACGAATTTAAGTAATATCGCTAATATAATAGTCGATTACAATTAGAACTATTTTGAATTAACAAAACATCACAAAGTATATTATTGTTAAAATAGTTATAATGGTTAGACATGTTCATATTTTGTAAATGATTATGCGGTGTAAGATAATAAGGTTATTAAGATAAGAAACAGTATTTATCAAAGAGTATTGAAACTCATCAACTATAACCATATTACAGTTAATTTACCGCCTTTTTTAAAAACTGATTATAATTTATGATTTGTTGTTATATACCTTTTTTCAAAAATGTGTTTATACTATACTTCATAAATACCGAACTATTTAAAAAATGTTGTTTACGTAAAAATATATTTCTAAAAAGATTCCAACAATCATTTACTAAAACCACGTTATGAATCAAATCAATTTCGACAATTTTGTGATAAGTTACAACTTACTATTTAGGAACGCCAGATGCTACAATATATAAATAACATAAATATCAAATATTCGTTAACTACCCACACACTTTATGTGACAATAATAAATAATATGAAATATACCTTACTGAGCTTCAAATTCACTTATGCATACGATTTTTTTAAAATTAATAATAATATCGTGCTCGAGATTAGGTAGAAGTGAAACGAGTATCCACTGTCAGCAGTATACATAATATTTGAGTATGTAGTAACGCAGTATATACTTGATTGTATATTAATCTATATGAGTAGAGTATAAGTATAATATAAGAGTTATAAGTACCTCAGTAGGTGCCTAAATATAATATATTCTATTAAACAAAAATGGTAATTTAAAAAATTACTTTAAAAATGATTTTCTTTATTTTCCATGCACGCGTTAGCTAAAAAATTGTTTTTAGTGTACCAAATCATACTGAGTCTCTAATGTTTGATACCTAAGACTAATCTTTGACAAACGTCTTACTTGGGCGAAACGTGTTAAAAATAAACGTACCATTCTAAATTTCAGAAGAAAATCGCTTCTTTATTTATTAGAAAACCACTCCAAACTCAATCTTAATACCAAACTACTCGTTTACAAACAACTTCTCATACATATATGGACGTATAGAATCTAGCTATAGGGTGCGGTCAAATTATCAAATTTAAATAAAATACAAAGGTTACAATCAATCATTTTACGCATGATAACCAAGGTCCCTTTTTATGTGTCGATCCATACTTTTCATATTGACCTACACATTAAACCAGTCTCTGAAATATCCTCAATTACATATAAACGTTTTCGTTCACATCTAATAAATCATCTAAATCCTTTAATCTCAGCTTTTAACTCAGACTCAATACTTGGAATTATTTTAAGGAAGATTAAAAGAAGGTGATTCGAGACCTAAACTCATAATAATTATAAACTTAAAAAAAATAAATAATAAAAAAATATCTAAAATCAAAACAAAAAATGAAACCACTGGGTTACTTCTTTTTTCATGCTACTCATGCCATACAACACCACACAACACATATGTTTATTATAAATAGATTTACACATTCTATAGTTTCTAATAAAAAATAAAATACATATGCTTATTGTAAATAGATTTATAGATTTGATAGTTTCTAAATAAAAAATTTAAAAAAGTATTCCCTGTAATTAGAATACATAATTCCCGATTCAGTAGGATTATATTTTTTACTGACATTACAAATTCATATTGATCGCGTTTAAATGAAACGCAGTTAAATAATTACACATTACAGTGTACATATTTATAAAGTGCTAGTATTTATATAAGAATAGTCGTTTTAACTACGTCATCATAATTTTTGTTTAAGGAAATCCGTGTATTTTTGTAAACTTTTCAACGGCTTGAATAAAAATAATAATAATAACGGTGAAAGTAATATGGTTGGATGAAGCAACACTGTTCAAGTTTTTCGGCAAGCGAACGCATAATGTGATGAATAAATATATAATATTTTATATTTATTATCTAACTATAAAACAGTGATGAATAAATTTAAAAAAGGCTAACCTAATTTAATCTTACCTAACTCATTGCACATTTTATTTTTTTTTTGTTTATGTAAATCGACAATGTATCCACTGCCCGGCAATCCGGTGAGCATAACTTCGAGCAATGTTCAATAAATACAACGATCTTCATATGTGGACGCATGATATTATATCGGACAATCCCCTGGGTACACAAATCCCAGCCACGATGTTTACAGAACAATGCGTTTAATTGATCCCCAACCATACCGGATATTTATAAAACAACGAATATTATAATATACTGGCCGCGATCCTGCACTGCCCTTTTACCATTACCACGACGCGACCTACCCACACCAAGCTAGGATTGTCTCTCAACTGTCTTCTTAATCGTCGAAGTTCGGCCCCGGCGTGCGGGAAACCCCGTCGGATGGCTCGAAATCCACCTATTTTCCGGACGAGGTGATCTCGATCACATTCGGAAGTTTCGCAGCGAACGACCATGTGAAATGCCCATCATCATCTTCCTCGTTGTTTGACCCAAGAGGTTCGCCACGGGAACACCCAGTGACGGGGTAGCAATCAACAATTGGGTGAGGAGAAACGTCATCTCACCGTGGGACTTGCTCTCATCCATCGACCCAACAAATTCGGCGGTAATAGCGTTCGGGTTTACTCAAGTTCACTGTTCAAAGGATATACCCGAATGCGGCGACACTCTCCTTGTCATTCTGACTTAATCCTTAGCCTAAACAATAGAGCGACCCCTGGGGTCGGCATTCTCCGAGACTAGGAATTTCGCCACTGTTAAGAGCTTCTGCGCTCCATGACCGGTAACAGTGGATAGCAGGTCCACTGCCTTTTGAGCTGCAACGCTAGGCGGGTTCCTCAAGTCCTCATTGCAAGGGACTCGGTCATCGCATGGGTTACTGGCTGTCCATCATTGTCTCCGGACGGTGTTGTACTCGCTTTGACGGAGACCGATTGTTCCCCAATTATCTGCGCCCGTATGCCGGCTAAGGCATCCGACACCATGTTTTTGTGTTCGGCGTTCCTGCGCTGTCCTTTGATGGCCTTTGAGGACCGGGACGGGTGTTTTTCACGCACATATTTATAAAATAGAAAATGTTAAGTTTTTTCGTATTTCAAAAATTATCGTTTATCTCTAAATATTAATGTATTCGCAGTGTATTTCGAGGAGGAATGAAAGTTCATCGTCCCTTCGAAACTTTACTAATCTTGATTTTATACGGAAATTCTTTACGGATATTATTCGTATTTATTTTTCAATTCCCTATAATTTAAAATTTGTTTACCAACAATAAGTTTGGTTAAAGTAACTTACTATTTTAACCAATTATCATTACAAGACATTTTTAATTGGAGTTTTTTATTTTTTTTAAGTATATTAGTATTCTTAAATATGATTCATAAGTTTTATGAGAGAAATAGAGTTGACCTGAAATATAAAGGTTACACATTTTCTAAAAATTTAGGTACATAGGTACGATATAAAATTGATGCTAAAATCGGCATCACAGTCCTCTTCCCTTTGTTTTCAAGAATTATAACTACGGCCTTGCTAAAAATAAAAAATTATTTACTACTTCATTAACGAACTAAAACTATTGATAATAGGAAACTAGTATTTACGTTTCAAATTTTTAATTACCTAACATTACGTTTAAACGTCTAATATTTCAAATTATTCAAGTTTTTATTTTGTTAGATACTTAATACATGATAAAATTAGATAACCTACTTTTAAAGATTACAATTTTATAACCTTGCATGTATGTTAAAAGTTGCTTAATTATTTTATTGTGTTATAAGCCTAAAAATTTAACATTTGTCCAAGGCCCTATCACCAAATGAAATATTTGTTTTGGTTTTTTGTTTCGATTTCAAATTAAATAGACAGGATACAATTTAATTACAAATTGCGACGTAAAATTATGGATGAAATTACTCGTGAAATTGATTTTACGAGAGTAAAATAATGATATCACACGAATAAGAAAGTAAATACACACGCACATCACAATAATAGATATAAAATAATATAAATATTTTACGACAAATGAATATTAGAGGTTATGTAGACAAGATAATAAATCAAATTGTATTTGCAACGAAGTGCAGTCTAAAATTCACAAATATATTTTATGAGAAGACTATTTTGTACTGAGTGATATGAGATACCTGCATGAAAGCTTTTTAATTAAATATCGTATTTTTTGTCTTTATAAAAATAATATATTATAAAAAGTTAAATTCATATTTGATTTAACAAATATAATATAATAAATTAACTTGTTTGGGGCTATTTTAATTTAAAAGAGCACTTACTAAGCATATTGACGTAATATTAATCGGATACACAATATTTAGAATAAGAAAACACAAGTTAATAATGATAATTATTTTATTTTAATAATACATAGTATAGAATTGTTCTTTATGGGTGATAGTTGTATATCATATTTTTTTACTGGAAAAAAGCACCGAAATCATGACGAAAAATGATGTGCGTACTACTCATTAACCTCATAATATTGGTATTTTGTAGATTTTTAAAACGTAGTTTTAATTTTCCTAAGCAATTATACTTTATAGTATAGTATTGCATGTGTGAGACGGCTTTATATTAAAATCGTATTTATTTAATATTACATTATTATAAAGATTTATTGTCAAAATACAGATGTGGATTGGTATCGTATTTATTATATTTATCATATTAAAGTAAAGAGAATTTTTATTGTGCAGTCGAAGCCGATTAATACATCTCCAAAATAATTATTTTAATATACCTATTTCAGGAATAGAAATTATATACAATTGTATATAAACAAAATGTCGTGCATTGTACGTAACATACAAAATGCATTATAGGTAATTTATTAAGTATACAATAATTGTTTACACAACTATTAAGATATATTTTGTTGTTACAAATGCAAATTGTGGTGTAACGCTTACTATATTATAATAATTGTCGGCACGAGATTTGTTCGTTGAAATAATACAATATTACTTAAAGCTAATTTTGTTTTGTAAAAAACTTAAATGTAAATTTATAATTTTATTCGACATACATAAAATGTATTACGAATGTCCATATAGTTTATGTACAAAAAAAAATATAT